>BEWF01000065.1:0-67785 GCA_002583695.1 Pleurotus salmoneostramineus
TTGCAAAACGAACAAATAAAGCGCAAACAAAGGCCATCCAATCAGCGATGCGCGCTAGAGGCAATTGGCCAATCGGAGGGCGTACCGAGCTATCCCACGAAAAAGCTGATGCTAAGAGAAACTTCGTTTCGTATCAACGAGCCTTCGTTGCACTCAGGACTCGTAATGTCCTCAACGTCCGCCTCGCACAAGGTTGCGCATTCGCCCGAATTAATATCTCAAATCTTTCTGTACATCTCTTCAAAAATCAATTTTCAAAAGAACCGCTCAGTATGCAAGCTCTGGTTCGAGGAAGTTCTGAATGTAGAACTGCGCGACCTAGATGACTGTCGACAGCTCTTGAGATTGCTGGCACCTATGGAGGAAGAAACTGTTTCTACTGGACCAGGCCGTCGCAATCAGCGTAAACGATTCGTGAGTATTTGACTTTGAAAGCAAGTGTTATTCATACCAAATCTCTGGCATAGGTTTTTGAACGACCGATCCTCCCAGAGGATTGGCTTCGCTTTGACAAATACGCCGTAAAAGTCCGAAAACTAACCATTTCCAACCTATCTGCTCATGAAGAGGTGACCCGCGACATGACACTTTGTCGCCTGCGCATGGACTGGTTGCCGAATTTACACACGTTAACGTGTACCGTCGACGATGCCATTTTGCAACTCTTCGCCCAACCCTCTGTCACCACTCTTCAACTAGAGGACTTCAACAAGGGGTCTGTATCCTCACCTGCCCTTTCTTATCTTCCAGTCAGAATGCCCGCCCTTCAGCGACTCTCGATAAGTGGCGACTTCAGCAGGTCGGACTTGATCAAGAACCCGGAGATATCAACCGCTCTCCAAGCCGTTTTCTCTTCGATGAAAGAGCTCAAATACATCACCCTACCCCAATCGTTGACCTTACCCAGCATTGTTCGTCCCATTTCAACACTCCCTGCCCTTACGACCCTCCGTGTTCTCTTCTCAAGACGGGACTCGACATCAGCGATGGAACTGTTCGATGAAAGTCTAACTCCCAACAGTTTCTCAACTCTCCTCGACTTGGACTTTCACATGCCATTGCTGCTCGCAACATCGCAACTAACATCTCAAGTCCGCTACAAAAAGCTGTCCCGACTTGTGCTTACAGCGCATTCCGCGACGTACCCTCTCAATGGAGACCCGGCAGGTACAATTGACGACCTTGAAGAACTCATTCAGGCCATATCTGCGTCATGTCCGATGTTGGAGGACTTTACCCTCAGATCCTGGTCTCGCGATTACTACGAGGAACCGGAGAATTCTGGAGGGTTTCAAGTCTTTACCCCAATCACCGCTTGTCACCATCTCAAGGCACTTCGTCTTCATTATCACTGGGACATCTCTGTAATTGACACGGATCTCCTTTTTCTCTTATCGTCTTTGCCCCAGCTCACCATTCTATACTTTATGGGGACTTTCCACGGCGAACCCGACCTTCATATCTCAGTCTTATCCAAGATCGCTGTCAAGTACCCTTCCAAACTCGAAGAACTCGGCTTAAGCGTCTCCACCAACCCCGAGCAACTCCCAAAGACAGACGAGAAGATTAATTTCATCGGCCTGAAAAAGCTCTCGTTGACCACGTCCAGAATAACTAACGATCTGGCTGTGGCGGAGTACCTCAGCCTTTTACTCAGCGACGACTGCCATCTTGACCACATGCAAGGTCGCTGGGATAAAGTCAAGTCTTACCTTCCTACATTGAGAAGGATGTTGCGCTACGGTGGCTCCCGGGCATGCTCAAAGTGTGCTTCGTAGCTTTTTATTCAGGATAACCCCACAACATAATAGGCGATGGGACGCTGCAACCCATTAGCCTCCGGCGGATAAATTGAATGGGCTCTTATGATGTATTTATAACTTGGGTAGAGACTTGGTAGAGACGTGTTCCTTTAGATAGTCCATCTATTGGTCCATGACCCTGCCAGGTTCGAACTTGTATTGAGTTGCCAGATGGGCGGTCCAGGCGATATCGACATCTTGTCCAATGTTGGACGACCTTACTCTTGAGCTCACGGCGCGCTTCAACGCCATGAGACAAGACAATACGGGAGTTCACCCCAAATTCCAAGTCATCTTCACTCCAATCACCACTTTTCAACATCTCAAGGCCCTTCGCCTTCACTACGACTGGGAAATATGCACATCCGAGGAGGATGTCCTTTAGTTCATGTCATCTTTACCCCACCTCAACATCCTATATCTCATGGGACCTCACAGCCCTCAGCTTCACCTCTCAGTCCTGTCATCAATTTCCGCCATCTACCCATCCAAATTCAAAGAACTCGGACTGCGTCTGCGTATCAAAGCCGAGCAAATCCCAAATCAAGAGGAGGGGATCAGTTTCACTGGTCTTAAAAAACTCTCATTGGCGACGAGTGAGGTCGTTGATCACCTCGCCGTCTTAGCCTCCTACTCCGCGAAGATTGTGATTTAGACAGTATGGGCGGCACATGGGATACCGTCAAATCTTACCTACCCGCGCTGAGGAGGATGTTTCGACATGGTGAACGTCGGGCACGCTTAACGTGTTCTTCAACTTCTTCACAGGGGATAAGGGCCATTGGTTGACGACTCGGCAGGGGCACTGTAAATATGAATGGAAGGATTATTGGTTGCGAGGTATTGGAATTCGACTCAAAAATGTGGAAGAGCGAGATTCTAGAGTAATTTGTATCCCATAGTGTCCGCTGGGCTGGAAGCACATGAATATACTTTGATGTCATTCTTGGATTTTGAACTCATTCAAAGCATGAGATAGTCATTCTGTCCGACACTGACTTGTATAAATCCAATGAAACATTATTGATGCTCGACTGTGTGCTTCCATGACCTACCTCGCCGCGCCCTTCTCGCGAAGTTCTTGTTCGAACACGATATCTGCGTTGCGGCCCTTGACTTCAGGCAGTAATACCCATGTAACCACTGATACCGTAAGATTGTCAGGATAGACGAGCCTCAGGAATGAATGTAGGCACGAACCTGCCGTCGCTAAGCAAGCTCCAAAGAAAACTGAGATACGGAGGTCAGAACTATGAAACCTGAGGCGCTAAGCAAGTCAACGTACCCCATAAGACAACTGGCGTGCCGATCGTATGCGCAAGTTGATTGAACAGCAAAGAAGCCATGATGGCTCCGCATCGACCACTTGTAGCTGAGAGGCCATGCCCCAAAGCTCGATAACGCGATGGGTACAGCTCCGCAGGTATTATCTGTGAACAGTCTTTAGTCCGCGGGAAAGGAAAGAGGGGAAGCAAGAGCTCGTACATAGATGGTCCTATAAAGAATGTTAGTCAGGGCAAGAAAGGAATGGGTATGGCTTACATGTTGGCGCCGAAGTTGAAAAAGAACTGCGGTAGCGCGAAGGAATCGAGTAAGGAAAGACGGATACACCAAGACCCGGGGGAGCTGACCTGAAGAAACGCGAAACAGGCAATGAAGGACGCCTTATTCAATGTATGAAACCTCGCAGCAAGGATAGCGACTGAGGTGGCATAAGGTAACTTCAATCACGGACGCTGGGGGAGAACTCACTAAAAACCGCGGTCATCAAAGAACCCTGGATCTGTATCCACTTCCTGCCCAACTTCTCACTTGTCAAGATGGTGATATAGTACCCTTCAGAGGCGACGAATCAGGCACGTAAACAAGCTATGGAGGGAGTTGTGCATACCTGGTAGGAACCCAAGCACGGTGATGATCAGGCTACCCACGGATACGCGAATTAGCTTTTGCCATGGGGTTCCTGTAGATCCGTCAAACCCGATTTGTTGAAGGACAAAGTTCTGATTGAGGTTGACGCCGTAAAAGCTAACAGGTAAGATGAGTCCAAAAGCGAAGAGAGGTAAATTTAGGGCATACGCGATGTTTGTGAAGAACCACGATAAAGAAGTTCCGATCAAGAGCTTTGCATGTCTCCATTCAGAGAAGTACTGAAGGAACTCTGCATTGGAACATAAGACGTAGTTTCATGCCAAATTTCGTAAACGTACCGCGAATATGAGCCTTCTTATGGGAGGCTTCGGCGGAAGGAGGTCGTGACGACTCATTCTCCACAAGGGTAGGTTCTTCAGCCTTTTGGTCATCTGCGGTGTCTTGTTCATGGCTCCGGTTGATATCTACGCGGTTAATTTTGTCAAGGTCCCGGTATCTTCGGCCAAAGGATAGGTGGAGAGGGGATTCTGGGAGGGTCAAGCGTTGATAGACCGTAGCGAACGCCGGGATAAGCGAAATGGCAACAACAATTCTCCAAACTATGCAAGCAAAGAGTCAAGAACTAAGCTATGACGAGACTTTGAGATTCAAAGCATACCCGCGTCTAGCTTGTCGACCCGACCTTCCTCATGGATCATGTGCTTATACCCAGCAAGGACTATGATTGTCACCAAATTCCCAGAGAGACTTCCCCAGCCTTGCATTGACACAGTGTATGCCAGCATGGCGCCGCGTCTATGTGGAGTCGTGCGATCAGAAATGATGCTGGACGTCATGGGATAGTCTCCTCCCACGCCGATACCGACAATGATACGGAAGATGGCCAGATACACCAGTGAAGCCGAGGGAGAGAGCTGCTCTAAGTGGACGCTTAGGTGATAATTATGCTGAGAAAATGGAGGAACCTACTAGTTGGCGTTGATAGGCACAAAATGGTACCGATGATGATGGTCAAGAGTTCTTTTCCGTCTATCATATTCAGTCGTTGAGATGCCTAACGATGAAAACCCAGAGAAATACGGACAGATCGCCTTTCGCCCGAAAGCATCCCCGAGGTACCCTGACTATTATCAGAAATGAACATGAACAATCTAGAGGCAGCGTACCAAATGTAACTTGGCCGAACGCGCTGCCAATGAGAGCAGCCGACTTTAGAAACCCTTCCAGGCTAGGTGGAAGAGCATGACCAGCAAAAAGTTCGAATTGGAGCATTGTTGAGAGAGGCTATCTGGGTATTTGAGTAGAGACAGGCGAGCAGTGCACAGAACGAACTTGCATTAATTACGAAGAGATCGTAGGCTAGACTGGCGTAAGTGTCAATGGTAATTAGGGACAAGAAGGTTGCGTACAGTCAAGAAAACTGCCTGTCTGGACAATAAAAGATCAAAAAAGGTCTCAAAAGAGGCCCGGAGAAGACCGCCTACCGCCGTGATCCCCAGCAACTTCACGTCCGATCTACTAAGGTAGTAGTCCGGTCGCTGTTTCTCGTCCAAAAGCTCGACGTCGTCCGCATCTTGAGTAGGAGTTGCCATCCTTGCCTCGAGTCGAAGGAGTGAAAGGAACTCCGGGGGACTCTCGATACTACGCGTGAAGAGAAGTTATACTTGCCATGTCTGACCTGAATAGCATGGGTACGAAGCAATGCGCCGCCTTCTTTTTTGCTCCAGCTCCCAGGGCACCTCACATGCGTTTCGTGGATGCAAAAAGTATGTATTCATTACCGAGGGGGGAAGAGCCATACCTTGACAGAGCTGTGTAGCCCGACGTTAAATAGAAGGTACTAGGCAGAGTCTGAAGAGTCTTACAGTGTAGGTTATTCGCGCCGACGCAACCATATTGACTCCTCGAGCTTGCCGATGCCTGTCCTGAAATAGCGGCAAACGTGCGCAAAGGAGCCAATCAAGAGTCGCGACGGATCCCATCGCTGTATTGCAGCCCGTGAAAGGTGGTGAAACTGGACGGTGGTGGTATGAGGACAACGCAAAAAGTTGAAGGCTGAGGAAACGGTCCATCTTACGTCTGAACATGGTTTTCGCTCCATGAGACGATCAAAAGCTGACCAGGAGGCCATAAGTCTGGCAACCAGGAAAGAGCGTGAACAAGACCCAAGGCATGGAAAAATGGAAAAGTTGGAAACCAGTAACCCGGATGGTCGAAGCACAGATTTTCCACCAGAGAAACCTGTAGTACCACACTAAAAACCCCTGCGAATGAGACCAGCATTGCGACGCCAGATCAACAACTCTCGGAGGGACGTTGAACTCTGAGGATCTTCAAGGCTTGCAGATATCCCACGAAATGAGAGAAGCCCAAGAGAAGCCCTCAAATTTGGAGGCCAGGCGTTTGAATGAGGCGCATTTCTAGCTTTCATTCCAAGGGCAGCCACAAGGAAGGGACAATGGGAGTTGAACGGGTTGAACTTGTAATGTGAAGTTCGTAGCGAAATTCGCTACGTTGTCAATGTTGAAACGTTGAACGTTGGTTGAACGAAGTTTGAATACTCGGCAACACTGGCAACGGCCCGACACGGGGCGCTCGAACGAGCGCTAGGAATGCCTCTTGAGCGCAAAGGTCACTGGAACGGGAGGTATTACGTTGTGAGGGCGTTCAAGAGAGAAGTGTGTAAGGAAGGACAACTTCTATAAATATAGTGGTGTCCATTAAATAAGATTAAGCCGGAAGTACATAACCTGCGATGCCTTCATAGATATACCCCAAGCTCGGAGCGACAGCATCCCTTGCATGAACATCAGTTGTGTAGTAATGGTCCGTAGCGGCCCCACTGAACAGCCTGAACAACGGAATACTCCCACAAATCTGGCTGGAATAGATATGCCCAGCGATCCCCTCGAAAGTATAACCAGCGCTAGTAGCATTGTCTGCATCTTGTTGGCTTATAGTGTAGAAATGATTCACCGCAACGGCATGGAATAAACGGAAAAGGGGAACCGTGTTAGTTTGTGGGGAAGGGAATATCTTCGCTACGGGACCGTCGAATGTGTACCCTAATTGGGTGAGGGCATTATTCATTTCCGTTGGCTCGGTGGTATAGAAGTGATCTCCGCCGCTTGAGCTGAAAGCTTCGTCCAAGACAACTGCAGCACTGGTTGGAGCGCATGTGGGGGTTGGTGGGGGTGAAGAGGATGAATTCGAGGTCGAAGTTACGACGGGGGTTGACGAAGGGGGTTGGGATGAAGCAGGCGCAGTGACCGTGGAGGTGGAGGTGACTGTTTCGGTCACAGTTACGGTTGCGGTATGTCCTGGAGCACCCGTGCCGGAAGGGCACACTGGGATGGTCACGGTCAAAGTTCCTGATACGGTAGCGGTCTCGGTGACGGTCACATCAGTGGGTGTGGGCGTGGTACGCTGTGATGGATATCGAGGTCAGACTTCATACGGATAGCCGATATAATGGTGAACGTACCTTGAGTAATTGGGGTTCAAAAGCCGGATGTGCAAGGGCAGCGACGGTGGCATATGCGAACAAAGCGAGGAGGGACCAAGTCATTCTCATGTTTGCCATGGGCGAGATGCTCTGAGTTGAAGATGGGATGAACCAAACGCCGACAAGTGTGTTTGAGTGGGTGAGGACTTTTGTAAGAATCTCTGTGGCATTTTATACCAAGTAGCTTGGGCGTCTGACACTGGCAAAGTGTTGTTCTGAGCGAGCCTCGTATATCGGAAACTTTGACACACAACTATGTTAGAAAGGAAGTAAGGCACTGGCTGAGCAACTCGGGTATCAGATGGCCAGGGGGATCGATGGTGCACCCATGCGTCTGTGCGACTCAAGCGACTGGAATGGCGCCCGCCCATGTCGGTGAAGTTCATCATCCATGATCACCGTGCGTAACGGTACCTCTAAAACTGTCTTCAAAAGCTGGGTTCAGGACAAGGGAGAATGATGAGGTTGGCTTACCTGTGCTCATTGGGCACCATTCAAGAGAAAACCCTGCGGTGCCAAAGGGGCGTCTGGACGAAGGTGAAGCGCCTGTCGTTTTCCTAGCCAATCAAAGGCTTGGATGAGGGCTCTGACGTTGTTCTGACGTACTTGTGCCGACCCACTGTGGGGGATGGATGTTCGAAGAAGATGCAGTGACTCTGTTGCTGTAGACCAGGTCGATTTGGCGGGTGGGCCTCCACAAGGACAAAAGAGACACTCCAGCAAGGTTGGCAGTTATCGGTCTAGCTCCTGCATCTCGAACCAGGAGGGACATTAAGCGCTGAAGCGCTCTATGCAGACAGGGAGAAATGTCGACAGGGATACTACTTCGGAAGTGAAGGATCCGGATCGAAATCAAAGACTTCGGATTTCCACAAGGGTTGACGTTGATTCCTGGAAGCATGATGTATGATGGACAGACGAACACAGACGAGGGAATGAAGTGCCGTAGCGCGGTTCACCCGGTAATGAACTGTCCATCGATCACAACGAAGATGGTAGCGAGGAGTATGGACATCTAGCTCAACTCGTGTTGTGGTGTAGTTTCTAACATCAGAAATTAGAATATGGGAGGGATGAGCCAATCCCGCTGGTCAACCGGTCAGGGGTCACCTCTAGCGAGGTACGCAGGCTCTCCGCGTACCTCATGGTCGTCGTCCTGGAAGATATAACATGACGAGAACGACTATCATCCCCTCAACATCGTACGCGGTTTCCAGCCCGTTTTCAGAGTGCACGTATAGTACAGGCCGGGATTTCCTGCATTTCAACAGTCAAAAGTGCTGTAGCGATGGTGGCCAGCAATCATGCCAAGTCATCATTCAACGCGAGAAGCGGCCATCTGGGAGAACATTTTCGAGCAATGATGAGAAAAAGATGCGAAAAAGACGCGAACTGCGACCACCAAGGGTTTTGCTCAGTGAAAGTGGTTATGTTTCGAGCGAAATAGGCCTCGCAGAGAGTCGCAATTCCAAAGATATTTGCTGAGGCGGCGGTCGGATGACAGAAAGCGCATGAAAGAGAGCACGGTGCTTGTTGGCTGGCTGAAACTGCGTTGCACATGGCAACCCTCAAAAGGACAAGAGATTTGAGAGTCTTGTTTCCCACGCTCAGATTTCCCCTCTCCCTTCCTCTTTCCAAGGCCTCTTCATCACCTTCTCCTCCTCGTACTGCCCACAAATCTCCCTTTCCGGGACCCTTTCATTCGTTTTCTCTACCACATTCCTTCAAATTTTAAAAGAACAGTATATGCAACTCTAAGCGTCATGCAGAACCACCAATATCTCAGGAAACGCCTCACCCACAACCGCCTTTCGGCCAGGCAGGGTACACCTGAGAACGATGGCGTAGCTCCTCCAGTGGAATCGCCTTCTGTACCACCACCTCAGAACCCCTCGCCGAGCCAGCCTTCATCGACTCCTCCGCCCCCGCCAGCTTGTGCGTGAACTTTCCGTTTTCCATATCGTTCTAATACTAATCTGGCTAACAGCAACCCCATCGTCCACGCCCGCTGCTCCGAGTTCATCGCCGCCCGTGAACAACCAACCGCGACCATCGCCTAGCAGCTCGACTTCGACGCCCCCGCCTGCTGCTCCAAGGACAACAACGACTTCGACCCCACTCACGACCTCGACTCCGACTTCGACGGTCACATCCTCCGAGGTTTCTTCCTCATCGTTGGAGAGCTCGTCCAGTAGTTCCTCTTTGGTGTCGAGCAGTTCATCAACTGTTGTTCCTACGGTAAGCCAATCATTCCCCGTGTGTTGCGGACTTTGGAAGATTAAAAAACGACCTAATTAGACTACAACCTTGCCTGCTCTTGGAGGTGGAAACCGTCAGATTTCCAGTTTCAGTACTCTGCCTCGTACCACGTTCTCTACTGCCTTGGCTTCGAGTAGCGCGAGTGCTACTTCGACTCCAGAGGCCACTGGTGCTTTGAACACGGGTGCATTAGTCGGAGGTATTGCTGGCGGGCTTGTTGCCCTTGGAATCTTCGTTCTTGTGGCCATGTACCTCCTTGTAAGCACATCCAACGCGTTCCATTGCATGCCCAATTCTGACATTCTCTACGCCAAAAGCGCCGCTTACGCAAGCGATCTTATGAGGAAGATCAATTCGATCCGGTTACTTTCCGCCGTTCTGCGGTGCTCCTAGACGACCCATCTACCGCACAACCAAAGAATGGTGGCTACGACACGTTCGATCCCCGTCCCCCTTCCATGCTCGAGCGTAAACTCAATGCCCACCCTGTCGCCCCCTCCCCTGTCCCTCAGGGAGCGTACAATTACGAACAGTACGGGTATCAAAGCCAAGCAGCTCAGGGATATGGAAATGGGTACAACCAGTATTATGATTCGGCGAGCAATGGCCATGGGTACGCCGGGCACCCTTATGCTCAGGATCCCCACGCTGGTCATCAAGCGTACGGCAATGAAGTTCCGACGAGCAATCCATATACGTCGACCACTGCAGTTCCTGCTGCGCGCGCCACGACTCGTACTGGTGCTCCCAGGGACTCTAGGGTGATCTCCAAAGTTGATGACGCGGATGTCTATGGTGGAATCTGAGATGCTGATAAGACGGATGTGTGAAGAATAGATCTTATCTTCCCCAAGATGCATCGTACCCGCAACCCACCGAAAGAGAGAGAGATCGGATCCCATCTGCCCGTTGGTCCAACATAACCCAAAGTATCGACATTACACATTCTTTCCCCACAATTCATGCGGCGTCACCTATTCTCCGTGGCGGACCCTTTCCTCTCTACCCCACATTCCAATCTCGCACCTCGCCAGTAGGCTCTCGCCCCAACCAATCCCCAAATCCATTATGACAGCAGACACCCACTCGAACTACGAACGTATACATATTTATTTCTACCCCGGTAACCATACCCTATACCAAAATTCGTATCGCGGAAACTTGTGCAGAGCATGTGTAGTAGTTTGTGTCTCCTCCCATCCCCATCCCATCCATTCCCCTACCCCAGTCGTACATATACGCTGTCACACATTGTTCATGATGTATCCTTCTTCCTACCATTTCTAGTTCAATTTCCTGGCGTATATATTCCTCCGTGTATTTCAGTATAAGGTACTGCACGTCCTAGCCCTTGGGTTCTTCGCACCTTCGTACCACTTTATACCGCTTCCACCATTGATTGTCCTCTCCCCCATCTTCCCCCCTTTGGCTTCGACGTCTTCCTTTGTACTCGCAGGTTTTATCGAGGAGGAGACAGTGTATTATTTATAACCCTCCCTCCTACTCCCCTTCCACAGACTCCTGTGCATGTCACTAGCCACTTGCCAGCGATAGAGTTTTTTATTATTCTTTATTTACCCTTTTTTTATCCCTTTGAAAATGATACATGAGTTTGTGCTCGATGACCTATCTGTCACCCAAGTTTAGGCGAGTCGCGATAAGAGTTACATCGCGACTCCCTCTAGACTCCCTGGTCACTCCTGGATAACTCCTAAGTTGATGGGAAGCAATGATTTGTTTAATCTACAAGTCTAGGTATGGAGTTGTACACGCATAATCTGAGTAGTGTCCGGTGTTCATAACAGTCCATCAGGGTATCATTGTCCAAATTGTCCAAAGTGAAAAGTCCGAAAATGAGGGGAGGGTGCGAACTGCGACCCTCAGGCTAGGAAGTGCGCAGACTCGCCGTTGGGCAGTGTTCCAGTTAGTTTATAACTTTCTGGATGCTCAACGCGTGAGTGCTCCTCGGATAGAAGGTATCCCGGGTGAGCAAAGTTGAAGGATATCAAGGCGAGGGTTACCATGGCTCCATCAAACACATCTAGGTGGGTGAAGTTATAACTGGCTTTGACGTGTATAAATACAATCAAAGGGAACGTACTGAAGTACCATTCGACTGACATAGAGTGGCCACCCCACCCCTCCAGTAGCTCTGTGGTACGATAAATAGCTCTGATGAAAGGGAGGGTAAGCGTGCTGAAAATGAAGGAAAGGGGTGACGCGGAAACGCGGATATTCACCGTATGAACAGGCAGACAGTGCCGAATACGAGGACTGCGGTAAGAATCCGGAGACGACGAGAGAAATCTCCTCTGATTAATACTTTGCTCCCGACTACTGTTTGGGCGTCCTTGCGACAAGGCCGTTCGTAGAGATATCGAAGGAAGAATTCTGTTCCGCAGAGTGCGAAGAGGATCACAGCACCTGGTTGGCTTCAATTAGTTCTCTAGGTGACGTATTTTACAATGCAAACAGTGATTGATGGGCACTTACAGAGTTGAAATATGATACCGATGATGACAATGTTGACACCCTAGTTTGTGTTAGCATTTTGATTGCTAATAGCAGGGTGGAAAGAACTCACTCGAGATGGATCAGAGCCAGAGTTCGTTGCAGAAAGGATCATGAGACCGCCTATCATTTGGATGAAGAAACCGATGATATCCTAGACAATGAAAGGTGAGAACCGTTACCACGCGTTCCCTAGATTCGCAGCTCACAAAGCCCAAGAAGGTCCATGCATCTATACGGCGATCAACATCAATCAGACCAACTTCAAGATGAGTGAGACGCAAGAACGTACACCAATTTGGTCTCAAACGGCTGTACGAAGGGCCCAGTCGAAGAATGATTCTTCCG
This sequence comes from Pleurotus salmoneostramineus, assembly GCA_002583695.1. Taxonomy (NCBI): domain Eukaryota; kingdom Fungi; phylum Basidiomycota; class Agaricomycetes; order Agaricales; family Pleurotaceae; genus Pleurotus; species Pleurotus salmoneostramineus. Next base: position 12,298 of record BEWF01000065.1, read on the forward strand.
AGTATCATGAAATTGGCGGCGATGAGGGGCGTTGGGGCGACGATGGTAGCCAAGATCCTTGTATCAAAGTTAGCACACACCATCAGTTGATCAGGTACACTTTTGGGGGCGCTGCTCACTGGATTTGAAACGGCGTCTTCGCAGTGGGCGAGTAGCTGGACCAGAGTCTTCCTACCCAGCCGACCACTTCGATAGACCCAGCGAAACATGCCGTCGGGAGTAGCCACCATGCACGGGTCCAGACAGCCTGTACACCATGTGTAACTGCGCTTGATCTCGTGACATGTTCTTAAAATACACTTGAGAATGAAGACGCACGAGTGGACAAGATGAAGAGGACCACGAAGATGTAGGCGACGTATTGCGTCGGCACATATCCGTATAGTTGGGTTTGACTGAGTGACGAGTCCATCGGGATATACCTAGGGAGTGAATAGAGACCACAAGAAAGCGCAGTTCCAGTAAGAGGTTTATAAACGAGAGGAGGTGATGGTTGTGGGCGCAAGTGATGGGTATGTAGCACCGCTTGCGACGGGCATAGCCCTTAAAGAAGCCTCGAGGAGGTAGCCCATAAGTAGTCGAAATACAATAAAGGCGCAGCTGTTTCCCATCGGAGCAGAAACTGATAGCACAATCCACAAGGCGTGACGAAGAAAAAATCATCGGCAATTTGTCCTTAGGTACAAATGGTATCATCCGAATCGAGAGGTCATCTGATTCACGGAGAGAATGGTGGTACATCGATGACTCTTCAACGATATGGTAGAGAAGACCTGAAATTGTTCGGGGAGGCGCAAGACAGGTGGCCGCAGTTTGACAAGTCCGTCGGAACAACCCTGCCGTCTCGAGCCGGTGTATGAATGCCGCTTCACCACCTGCGGTGGGAACATTCGGTTGAGCATAAGAGGTCTTGATATGTTGAAAAGCAAAAGAAGACCGACCCTGTAGATTTAGAAGCAGGAAGTAAATGGGCCAATGACCGAGGACACCGTGAAGTCCGACGTACTCTGCTAGCACGTGATGTCGCTGCCCCTGCGTACAGCCTTCCTTCCCAGTCCAACTCAATCCCAACGTTTCAACCTCCTACCATTCGCCATCGCTTACTCACTATTATGTACCGCATTTCACCCTTCACCCTGGCCGTTCTAACATCGAAGACTCTTCTGTCTACTCGCAACGCATGGATTACTTGCTGTCACCTAAACCGCATTTGTACCAACTGTGGATTCATATAACTTGTCGATTGGCCTTTGTAGACAATTTCCACTCCAAGTCGCAGTCTATGAAACCTTTTCCAGGCCTTCTAACGCTCAAAAACACAGCTTAGGAACCCTTCCTCGCATTTCCAGCGCTCGATGCGAAGCCTACACTCTCAGGACAACAGCCCTGGTGTCGACTCAAAGTTTACCCTTGTGTTCTTTTCCATATCTCAAAAATTACCGCAAACTTTTTCCGTGAGAAGCGCTGGCGCGTTCCAGGACCTGGTCCGCTTGTGTTCCTGTGGCCCCCCTCCGGATACAACCGCTCGTTCAAATCTATCTCTGCACTATCTTGATATACTTTTCTTGGTTTGTAGGTATGTCCTCTTCGAGTGGTAGGACCGATCGGCCGGTTCTACTTATGACTCACTTGCTCTCTTTCAGCGAATCCCTAAAGTTGAATGCTGCGAGAGTCCCGCATCAATGACTCCTTATACCAGATACTCTACGCGTATAATACAGGGAAGAGGCGATTGGAGTCTTTCCAACACCATCCCTCAGACATGATCTCCATCAACGTTGGCGACATCGTTGCCACGATTGGCCTCGCTTATCACATAATCCGCGTACTCTCAAATAGTCGGCGGGCACCTGTGGAGTACCAAGGTCTCTCCCAGGAGCTCATCTACTTCGGCGCCATCCTCGATAGGACGAAGAGGGTCGCTGATACTCTCCCAAAACGCTTCTCGCCCGCAACGGATCTTCAGCCCTCGATCTCTTCGACATCCTTGGTTATTCCTGATTGTCTGGATACCGTTCATATCAGCGACCTATGTTGCAGCGTAGACGAATCAATAGCTCGGTGTCACACCTTGTTGGAGGCGTTCAACGCTCGAGTGCAAAGCTACGACGTCTACCTCTCTGGAAATGCTTCTGCAAACTCAATTGTGGCCACCTGGAAAAGAATTTGCTGGGCCGCATTGATGAAGAAGCACGTTACGAAACTCAAGACGAAACTCTCGCACGAAAGGGAGTCTATGACTCTAATTTTATCGTCTATCATGCTGTGCGAAGACATCTCTTTCTCTCGTCTTTTAGAGTTTGACTTTTTCTTATTAGCCTGACATCAGACCATATGGCTGAAATGATGGCTCAGCAACTTTCCATTGCTAAACAGACGCGTCTATCTATCCACCAATTGCATCTACTGCTGGACAATACTAGCGAATGTGTCTGGCTTATCGACGTCGCCTCCAAACGGATCAGGCTCCCTTTCAGTTTGTGCTCTACGTGGAAGGTAAGACATCTTTCGGCTACTCTTCTACCACGGCGTGGATATTTGGACTCACACGGCCTTATCAGTCATTCGAGCTGGTTCTCAAGTCGTACCTACGAGGACAGGACTTCACTCAGTACCTCAACCATGACGATCTCGAATTCATGAAGGAGGATAGTGACGAAATCATCAGTCCAGAAACTTGGGACAGTACGATCAAACCGAACTCTACCATCAGCATGAGCGTGATCATACGGAACAACGGCCAAATGTATTATCAAAAGTGTCCCAGTTGTGATAGGCATTGCGCTACCAGTCCCGGAGTCCCGGACGGGAAGATTGTATGGTATGTTGTACTTCTCCTTGAATCATTTACTCGGTGATGAAGAGGCCCGTCCTGTACAGTTCCTGCGGAACAATCATCCGCGTATCCGAACAGTTAGGTGCAGACGGTTCAGACGTCGACCAGGGTGCCACTCCACAGCTGCGAAGAGAGGCATTCCAAAGGAATTTGAAGCAACTGCGTCGATTTCGTGTTATAAACATGGTGAGTAATCTGCCTACGGTAGCAAACTCAATCGGTGATGGATCTATGGAAGTTGCCTAAGAAGGTTTCAAGGAAGCGATCCGTCGTCCATGCTTTTAGTATGTGCGTACTTCTCTGGCCTGTTTGTCGACGAGCTATCTTTGACGCTCTTGCAATTACAATACCAGGGATATACACAATAGCCATCGATTTCGACGAGCTCCAGAGTTGGTGTTCCTTCGCTCTTTCTTCGCTTCCTAACTGATTCTGAGCTTTCAGAGTCGTATTCACCATCCCATCAAAACATAGCTGGATGGTTAGCGCTGAAATCAGGCATCGGCGAAGAGATAGGATCGACTGTCATCCTCCCGTCATAGAGGCTGGAATATAAGCCTAGCGAAAAGAGTCGTAGCACAAATAGCCAGGATTGATCACTGCGCGATTGAACGATGTTGCTCTATTTTTGAACGTTTGCATCAATGGGGTAGTGGTAACCTGGGTCGTTGCCATTTGTTCATGATTCGACCCGCCGCGAGTTCGATTCTCGCTTGATGCACTTCGTCACATACGCCCTCCTCTTTTTGATTGAAGTCCATGAGCCCCTGCTCCAGTTTTGACACGGGAAAATTTTGAAATGGTTGCCATGTCTGTCTTTGTCAATATGTTTTCACTGATGACAACTGCTCAAGTGGAGCGTAGTCGTGATTGACAATTGAAAAAAGACATATCACGCATAATGCGACCTCAATGACGGGGAAAACGCCATGTGTACCCGACCATCGTCCATGCGGGTTGGGCGGGCGATACAGTAGAGTCAGGGTCTAGCCGAACATGTGACGGAGATTCCCCTATTTGCCAAGAGTTGGAGCTCATTGTCCGAAATTCAACTTTTCCCTCTCACCACCATCCTCCAGGTAGCGTTTGTGCTCCTCCTCGTACCTACGCTACCGGGACTCTTTCTCCCCGTTTCTCCACCACACTCTTTTGAAAATAGTCCATTCTTTTTTATCGCCAAAAATGATACAACATAGACACTCGGCTCGTGAGGCACACAGGAGATCTGGTAGTTTGGTCGCGCGACAAGGGCGTCCTGTTGCTGGAGACGATGACGACGAGGTTGAGACTCCCAGGAGGCCTGCTAGACCTGTACCGACAACCACAGCTACAACGGACCCCTTCTCTGTGCCGTTGGGTCGGACAGTTGAATTCCCAACCACTAGTGCGTCGAATCCCATATTTTTTCCATTTCAAATGACTAAGTTTTGGATTGCATTTAGCGAGCGTTAGAGTGGTGACCCCGACGACAACGTCTGTGGTACCCCCACGGCCGACGAGTCCAGCCGTTTCCCCGCCTGTTCGTGGGACTACTACTACTTCATCGGTTTTGCGAACATCATCTCCCCCTGCCAGAGTGGTATCCTCTTCATCAGCGGTTCGTATTATATTATACAGTTTCAAGAAACGGAGGAAACTCATATTGTCGTCTAGGCCTCTGCCCGACCTCGAAACACTGCATCATCTGCTAGTAGAGCTTTGACTACGTCCTCTGCCAGCGTTTCAGCTTCGTCCACTGCTATCGCTGCCTCAGAAGCACCTGCGTCGGTCAACAGCGGTGCCTTGGCAGGCGGGGTGATTGGCGGGATTATCGCACTCATTGGCATCACCTTTGCCATTGTATTTTTCATGGTTAGTCTCGGAATTTCCTCGATCGCGTGCTGGCGTTCATTGGTAAATATTCCCATAGCGACGCTATCAAAAGCGAAAGCAAGACGTCGCTTTTCAGGCTTCTGCCTTCCGACGCTCTGCCGTTCTCCTTGATGATTCCAAATCAGACCCCCCGCCGCCCGTCATTCAGGAAAAAGTCACCTATTCCCCAAGGAAGCCGTTTGGTGCAGATTTCAAGTACCCTGCAAATTCTCCCGTTACCGGATTTTATGGGAGCCAGATTCATGATGGATATTCGTCGGGACAAGTTAATATTCGCATTGACACCGCATTGCCACCTGCTCCAACTGTAAAGCCACCTGCTCTCTCACCGGGTCCCTCGCCCTATGCATACCCGCAACCACCTTCGTATTATCCTGCCGCTCAGCCCTCGCCAATTTCCCCCGTGTCTACCATATCCGCTCTACCAAATCCGTATGAAGCGCCTATTGCGCCTCCAGTCACCTCTGTCCCTTTGACCCGCCAGCCTTCTCCCCCTTCGGCTGCCGCTACACGCGAACGATCCACGCCGTCTCCTGTCTATGGTATGCATGGTCAGTACGTCGACGTTGAACGTTCCTCGTTGCCCCCTCCCCCATCTGCACGTGCCAAGCCTGCGCCAGTGAGGAGAAAGTTCTATGTACAAAACCCAGGATCGGACTACGAGTCCGATATGTCTCCTTCGCCGTCGCCTATACCAAGGTCCCAGCAAGCGACGCCTAGTTCGTATTCCACCCAACCATCCCAACAATATGAACACCAACCTCAATATCAACAACAACAACCAGAACCACGACCGTCAGCTGTTAGCGCAGCTCAGACGAAACGTCCCGACACTGTTTATTCGACTATTTATAACCCCGATGATGCGTATGGTGGTTTCTGATTTTCTTGAATTTTCTTGTGAAGCGGAGAAGCTCAAAGGATATGGAAGATTGTGAAGGATGTACTCTCTCTTTTCTGTTTATCTCTTTATTTCTTTCTCTCCCTTACATGTTGTAAACCCTCCCCCTCTCCTCTCTTCTCCGTCTTTTTGTTGTTCTTCGCCACTGGTACATACGCTGGCTCTCTCTGGTAACAGAAGACAGGTTCACCGCTGTTTAATTATTCCCTTTGCCTCGCAGGCGATGCCGTCTCCCTACCTACGTAGATACATACCTGCTACCCCTTTTCGATACCATTATTGAGTTCATCCCTCATTTTGTCTATACACACAAGCAATATGTATACCCCCACTTTTTGTCCTTGTACCTACGTACGTAGTTAGGATGGAGATCTTTTGTCATTCAGCCAACGAATATACGTGTTTATCCATTTTTCCCGAGGCGGGAAGTGTGTATGTTGCGACAGGTCTAGATGTGATGCTGACCGAGAATGTCGTAGCGGTCCCAAAAAATTGAAACCCTTTCTTCAATACCCATGTCGTAGTGTGTCAAGGGTTCAAAAAACAAAACAAAAAACAAGAATTACTCGTCGCTATCTACTATACCTTCAATTACCCAGTGATCTGGTCGTCGACGTCTGAGCCCCTCACGAACAATCCTCGAATGCCTTCCAGCTATAACAGAATTTGTCGGGGATGCTCGCGAACGAAGAGTAAGGATCCTGTCTTGGTGTCAAGTTACTGAAGCAAGTAAGAACGCTATTCGACGCACATTCTTGCGGTCTTGATAGGAGGACATCGCGGTGAGACTCCGGGTTCATCGGACATTGGAGGGAAGATAAGCCACGTACGACGACCTAGGCAGTGAGATAAACGTCAAGGATTTGTATCTCAGAGTCATCGTGGGCTCACGTTCGTTAAGACCAGGCTAAAAGCCAAGCATATTCCATCTGGATTCGAGAATGAGAATCATGGTCGGCCATCTGACTAACTGAACCAATACAGACCATAATGTCCGAGCCCTCTTGAAGGTGATGCACGGTTATAAAATCGAGCAAGTGATTTGAAAGGATCACTCACCGGAAGTAAACCCCAGCAGCTACAGTGTTGATGGTAAGGACAATCCCAAAGTTACATAGGCCTGCAATTTTTATATTTAGTAAGTTTCACTCGGCGATTCGTTGGTGACGATGCCTGCCGACCTTGGAACACGAAAGTCTGGCCCAGCTTACTATCGAGAGTTTGTGTACGAATGGCGTGCTGAAGTAACAATCATTCGGTAAGATCACTGCGCACAAGAGATTGGAGTGGTGGCTTACTCTCAGAACGATCATAAGCGACAGGAAGTCCATCAAGGCCGTCGTGCCCTGGATCAGATACCGCTTATTAGCTGCAATGAGAGGGCTATGAGTTTAGGCTAGACGCACCAGAACAGCCTATATGATGGCGGCGCAGTTCAGTATCAATGATTGTTAATCGCAGTGTTACGTACCCCCATGCTAGCGAATTGTGTTCGCCTGCTGGCGCCTGGTACGCAACCAGCACGAATCCAATCATCGAGGGGGCTTTGTCTAAGGATGTTGTTCCAAGCGTAGGTCCAAATGCTCAACACGATGAGAGCGAGGTAGATTGGTAGTAAGATCGCAATAACTGCCGTCTGACGGCACGTAAACGCATATGCCCGCATGAACATGACACCTAGTAAAAATCATGGCGTTCGAGGCATTGAAGATGGAGCATCTCAAGAGAGGCTGACCTTGCGGTAATATTTGCTAGATTTCAAGAAACATGAGAACCAGGCGATTCTAATGGTTCTGGAGGTAAACGGACCAGAGGGATAAGGAGCACATTCACGACCCTCACTAAGGGTGGACACGCTTCATGCGACAGATCAGGATGCCAGGCATACATGATTATCGGCCATACTGCGAGTGGATAGTATCGACAGAGTGAGTATCCAATTTTCGCCGTGGTCCATGGGGCGGAGTGTATCTAGGCTCAAAAGTCAATTTCAACATTTGAATGAAATGATCGCGACAGGAACATGGTGCTCACAAGGGTGATCTCATCACTTAGCCTGCTCGGAGCGTAGTAAGAAATACTCTTGGCCACTAGTGACGTGGAAAGCTGAAGAGATATTGACGCACATCAGGACCCAATCATACGCTTGAAACGAATCTCAAGTCCCATGTCAGCGTAAACCCATGAGAGTGCGAAATAAGTTTGATATTCACAAAGACCTTTGAAAAGTTGGGACAGATGAGTGGCCGCAAAACGAAAGCAATAAAAAGAAATGGACCTGCGACAGCAAATCCGAACCTAAAACAGCTTCGGTAAGAGAATTTGAAACGGAGAGCTGGTGGCCAGCCTCACCGTTGCGCATCTAGAGCGACAGACATGTTATACCATGGCCCCATTTCTTCTCAAGGACTCCGAAACGGAGAGAAGAGGGTTGAATGGGTTGAAGAGAGGAGGATCCGCGCAAACCCGGAATAAAGACGCATGGTAAAGAAGTTAGTGGTCCAGGGATATGGCAGATCATAACCATGATTTGCAAGCACGTCTCTTTGAGCGGTTGTATAGTTTTATCCCCGCCAACATGTGCACTTCGAAGGCGATTTACCGCGGAAACCTGGCAATGTTGACACAAACGTCCAGCCCTGAGACTTTTTCGAGTGTGCAAGGAGGCCAGACATCACACAGGCATGGGTGATAGAGATGATGGATGATGCAGCGATATGACCGTGGTTAATTCTGACGCTAAGTAAACCTGAACGATTGAAGGCCCAGAAAAAAGTAACTGCGGGAGCAAGAAATGTCATCAGCATGCCAGCGACTCACAACCACAAACGAACGAACAAATTATAACTCACCGGAAAGCTAGGACATGACAGAGAGGGCCGTAGACATGATAGATACACTATTAAATTACACTTTGCAAAACATCTATAACAGAAAGCAGAAGGGACAAGTGGAATAACGAGGAAGGAACTTGAGAAATTAGTGTATAGTCCAATGATCGGGTTTATCCGTTGCTAATGCATGTCTGACGAGCATAGAGTGTTGACGTGTGATCTGTGTTTCTGTAGGACAAACCTGGCGACGAAGGGATAAAATCCTGAAGAATACGCGTCATGGGTCAATAATAGATGAATGGAAGACCAAGGACTTACATTCGCGCCGCCTAAAAGCGATGACAAAGCAAACTTAGATCGCTGCATTGGGAAAGCAAGACATGTCGAGGATACGTACGGTGAGCTAGAAGAATGATAGCCAAGTTCAGCCTGAGTCAGAAGGTCGAAAACATAGCACTCACATTGGTGAAAACCAAGGAGAAGGGGAGAGCAGAGCCATCTGCGGGGTAAAGAAAAATGATTCATTAAGCTTTAACTGGAAAAGCACGAGCAGCATACCATAACGCGAGGAAGGGATTCTAGAGCTACAATCAGTCGCGATGGCGAGGCTGGATGCAGAAACACTTACCCAAAGTAGATAATTGCGGCAACAAGATTGGCACTCAGGGCTATGGCAAAAGAGAAGATGCCTAAACCCCAAATCCGTAAGTCAGCGATAAGATGGTATGCAGGAGCACCCAGCACTGGCCTTGTCGGATGAATATTTTACCCAAGTGTCCTTGAAAACTCCGGATGCGAAGGGCGTGCTGTAAATGGATTATAGAAAGGGTGTCGCGGCGATGAGATAGGGAGGGACGTCGAGGGATGAGAACAGCTTACGGAAACGACGACGACCAACGACACCAGGTCCATGAGAACAGCTGAGGCCTAAAAGAAGGTGTGAGTGAGTGGTGTAAGGTTCTCATGAAAAGGTACAATGGCATACCATGATAGCCTACGCAGATGACCCAGATGAGTGAGGCAGCATCAACGCGGTTAAGGAGACTCCACTCACTCCCATGCGCGAAGCAAGTGCGCCGCCACCGTGATCTGAAACGCAGCTTGTTCGACCGAGTTGGGCGAACAGATGTTCTGAGAGAATGAGCCCAGTGCTTAGACCCCAGATATCGAGACCTGCAAGGAGGGCGTAGCAAGGGAGCAGAGCGACGAGAACAGCCTTCTTCCGCCCAGTAAAGGCATATGCTCTCATTAACATTACGGCTACAATAAAGAACGCCTCGTTGAGCAACGTGACCATGACGGCGATCCAATGAGTATACCTTGCGGACATAATTGCTATAGAAAGCAAGAGTTAGCCAATTGGGCAGGGTGGTTGAACTCGACGTACGAGAGGGATCAGTATGATATGAGATGGGTGAAGTAATCGCACACAGAGGCTTCGTTCGTGGTTTGGCAACCATGCATACATCGATACGGGCATAGCCCAGAGAGGGTAGTAGCGGCATATAAAATATCCCAGCTTCGCAGATGTCCACGGTGCTTGTTGGATCTATAGTCCCTCGTCAATATGGACCCTGATAGTTTCTCCGAAATGAGGCATGCACTCACAAGGGCTACTTCGTCGCCGAGACTTTATTCGAGAGTTTTAGGGAAGAGATGAAAGAAAAGAAGCACAGGATACGCACGTCAATAACCAGTCGTAAACTTGAATCGCGTCTGAATTGCGGGTTAGACATTAAACACAGCGCGGTCGAATGAGGATATAAAGCTCGGCTTACAGAGGCCTATGAACCGATCAAAATACTTCAACGACTTCGCTCGCAATGAAAGTAGTTGCAGACTCACCCGTAAGTATGTAACGAAACCTACAGCCGAATAGAACCATCAATTAGGAGAGACGGACTGCGACGCGAATTCAAGGGTTCCAACCTTTGCAACACAAATGGCATCGAAGCTAGACCGTCATGAGGCATGAACCAAGGACTCCGAGTAGAGATGATTGCAAGTTACTTGTTCGCCCCCAAATGCAGCTCCCAGGTGAAATCGCGAGGATGAGGTTGGCGTCAGAAGTAGACCGATTCAAACACGTCGTTCTTTTTCTCGGTGAAGGGCTGCTGAAGCAGCAGCCATCCGAGCTGCAGCAGCAGAATCGACGGTGAGTGGGTTGAGAGTTGAGGGAAAGGAGGATGTTGGGCGCCGGGGCTAGAACAACTGGGAGTTTTTGTTTGCTCAGGAAATATATTTGCAAGGGTCGCGTGCCTGGGGTTCCGCACAACACATTCGTCGAAAAGGATTAATGCGCCTCGCTGAGTTCGAATGATCATTTACTTCCGCTACTGATACCGACGACCCGCCGCAGATTAGGGCAGATTCTGACAATTTGCAAAACGTCAACGCCACTGTTTCTCTAGAGACAATACTTACAGCAATCAATTCGGCTCCTGGATGGCGACGACGGTGCTAGCGTCACATCTCAACAGCGCTAGAACACCTTGAACAAAAGTCAACGAAAAACAAGTGCGACTTCTCAAGATCTCACTTCTCAGATATCAGATATGTGGAGGGCGTGAAGCGTACCTTGGTCAAATAGCTCTTCAATTCGTGGTCAGGAGCTTAGGGGCACAGGGCTCCACAACTGTCGAAAAGGAATGTAGGACATGTCCCCTTCTACTAGCACTCATTCCCTTCGGTGCACCACTACATCTTGAATTGAGGTAGCCGTGAACTTGGACGAAGAGGGGCAAGTTATCTTAAATCGCCTAAATCCAAGAGGGAAACTCGCATTTTGAAGGTTGAACGTTGATCGGACAAGACAATAAGAACCTCCTGTCGAGCACGCGGTTCATGCAACTCACTTATGTACAACTGATCCAAGGACACGCATGTTACCTGACCACACATGTTATGCAAAGCTGCCTGCAAGTCCAAAGTGACAGTCCAAGAACAGCGTTCTGGGATGTCAAGGTTGGATGTGAGCCATCCGCGAATCGTGGGTCTGTACAGCAACTGAATCAACCGGTATTTCTGATGTAAACGGGAATGTGTTGGATAGATGCAGCATTGGTATAAGGGATATAGACAACCAGTAGAAACATAGCTAAGCAGTAGATACTGGTCGCGAGATAAGAGACATGTACAAGCCACTCAGTGGCCCTGGGCACCACTGGCCCAACACAAGCTGCACGGCACTCCCAAGAACCACAAGAAATGAACTCGATTCACAAACCCAATGAGAAATTTTAAAAACGGGGAAAGGGCGTAGGATCACAGACCGACAGCGCCCGCCCTCCGAACAATGGGGAGTCACGGACGCCATGGCTGGGAGGGAAAGAAGAGGGTTTAAAAATTGATATACCGTATGTACGCGAGGCCAAAATGGCGTCGTTCAGCTTTCGATTGATTTGTAATTTGTTAGTGTTTAGAAAAGAGACGTTCAGAAGCCGCCATACGCGTCGCCTTCATCGTAAACGGTGGGCGGCCGTTTAGCGGTATCCGGGGCGTTCTGAGCACGCGACCCCACTGGCCCGGGCGGGGTTGCGTGGGGTGGAGGAGCTGCTTCAGCGTTCAGCGGAGCCGCAAACTCAGTCTGGATGGCAGGGGGCGTAGAGACGGCAAAGCTGCTGGCCAAAGGGCTGGGGGTAGCAGGGAATTTCTGGGTAGCAGGGAACTCATCGATTCCGGAAACCCGGGACTGAACATGAATTTCAGGCAAGGAGGGCGGCTGGGAATCTGCACGCGCATGTGCCGCGGATGGGACTGGTGCAGTGAAATCGGTGTCGTTCGGTGCGTCATCGTACGGAGATGGCAGCTGAGTTGAATAGCGCTGAGGATCTGAGAACGGCGAGGCACCTTGGCCGGCAGGTTGATGTTGAACCATCTCGGGTGTAGTAAGACCGACCGGTACTTCTGTATTCAATTGCTTCGAAATTTCGACATATTGAGCGGCTTGATAAGGACTGACGCTTGAGCGAGTCAAGTCTACATAATCTCCCGTCGGGAGGGACCCAACAGTAGCAACAGAAGCATGACCGGGATGGAGGGCCGTAGGGGTAGGGAGCGAGGCTTGTCTCTCTGCCTGCATGCCCGGATGGCGCGGCGTAGGCGAGGCACCATAAGCACTGGGTGCATCGTACGGAGCGACGTGGGCCGACATAGGCGAGGCAGGGGAATAAGGCGACTGAGCATATGGTGAGACAGAGTTGTATTGGGCTGGAGCATTGCTATAGGAATAGGCCTGGTCCGGTAAGGAGGCAGACGGGGGTGGAGAAAAGACCACTTCGCCGGGTCCGAATGAGCCATACGAGTTGTATCCCGCGGAACTTGCTTGTTGGCTACCATACCCAGCATACGGTGCAGGGCTTCCAGTTGCCATCTTGCGTTCAATCATGCTTGGGGGTCGAGGGTTATAGCCTCGATTGATGGTATCTTCATGGGTAGGAGGATCGTCGAGGAGGACAGCAGAACGACGGAAATGATCGGCACTGAAAGTATTGTCTTCAGTGCGCTTGCGCCAGCGTCTCTGTTAATGCTATCAGCGAGAGTAAATGGCCAGTATTTGTGAAATGCGTACGACGAGGAAGAAGACACCGAGGACGACAACAGCAACGCCAACCAAACCTGCAGCAATCCCGCCCACTACGGCTCCTGTGTTAGTGCTAGAGGGTGATGACGTAGAGGTAGCGGATTCCGAGCTAGTGGTGGCAGAACCGACAGCAGAAGCAAGGCTGCGCGTGGCAAAGCTGGGCAACGGAGTGAGGGAGGCTTGTCCATTCAAAGTAGTCGTTGGGAGGGGTTGCAAGTTGAGCGATGTCGATGTTGCAGTCGTGAGGACGAGATTAGGCGACGTCACTACGGAAGCCGTTGGCTGAACTGGGAGTGGTGCGACATTGGTAACCTGCGTGGTCCGAGCGGTTGGAACACTGGGAGGTGTAGTCGAGGTGACAGGGATTACAGTCGAGGTCGTGGTAGGTAGGACGCGTGTCACTGGGTTGGGGTTGGGATTGGCAGGAGGCGGAGAAGAAGCTACTGGGGTGTTCGAGGGCGCTGCCGGTGTGGCGCTCGTCGTGGGTCCTGACAGAGGAAGGTGAGTATGGGAGGGAATAGCAGAGAAAGTGAGAGGACTGACTATCTGGAGTTGGCGAAGGCGAGTCGCCGCCGATATCGTCCCAGATGGCGGTGGGGGTGAACCTGGGATACAATCCCTGAGCGCCAGCTGGAGCCCTGGCAAACTTGTGACTATGAACAGGAATGCGTCGATGAAGAGTCATGCTGGACGAGAGGACAAAAGAAAGTGGGTTAAAAAGAGTGTGGAGACTCAGCGGAACCGAGTGTAGGCGTTGTGGAGGACGAGCAGAGAGAATCAGCTCGTTGTGCAAAAAAACCACGCCCTGTCACAAAGTCACGCTGCTCGTGATTATTTATAAATATAATTTTATTATTAGGATAGGGGTACACGCTTCGTCACGATCAAGCCAAGTTCTCCTGAAACATTAAAATGTAAGGACCTACGATTTTAGGAAAATAACAATGACAATCACTCACACCAGTCGCAATACTGGAGGCAACCGTCGCAGCATCCGTGGAAGTAGAGGTTGTAGAAGTCGTAGAAGTCGCTGACGGCGTCGCTGTCGAGGTGGCAGAGCTTGATGAACTGTCTGTGCTCGAAGCCGTAGCTGTGACGACCTCAAATCCCATGGCTCGGTTCGCTTCAGAGGAGGACGACGACGAAGGGAGAGCTGTGGACGAGGCCGAGTCCGTCTGGGACGTGGTCTCAGGAGCAATTGATGTCGGGGACGACACCGTGACCGTGGCAGTGACTGTGGTCGTGGTTGTTGCAGTGGACATCTCGCTAGAGGAAGAAGAAGGAGCTGCTTGAACGGCAGCTTCATCGGGCACAAACATCATCACCACCGACTGTGAATTGTCTCTGGCGGAAATTGGCGCGCTGGGTGGCGTGCTCGGTGCTTGACTCACGGGATTGGTCACGTTGGGCGCCACGCAAGTCGGGGTGACCTCCCTCGAGATGGTGTTGAACATGAAGGTCTGCGACTCTCCTGTTGGGGATGCGCCTGTTGTTTCGTTACACTTCTTCATCAACATATTGCCGCCACCCTGGCAATTGAACGTGGCGCAGCGCTCCTCGGTGGACATCGTCGACATGTCGACATCCGTGGCCATTAATTGAACTGGTCGAGTTCCGTCTGCCGCAGTCGCGTTCGTCGTAGGCTTCATGCGAAACGCGGTCGACCTGTGCTCGTCCGCCTCGGCGACAAGATTACCCTCTTTGCTCTCCGTGAGGATGTATCCAATTGGCTTCATATGACCATCACTAGTAGGACTCTGCACAAGCGTAAGCATCGCACCGAATTTAGAAAGACACCTTCACCGACCATGATTGCCATTCTCCCCGTGGGCTCACCGTCTCTGCGGACCAACTGCTCTACGTCACGATCGTGGTGATGATGGTGGTGGTGATGATGGTGATGGTGGTCGTCATCATGATCGTCATGATCGTGATCGTGTTCATGGTCGCGTCGCGAAAACCTGGAGCGCTTCTCGTTGACGGCGAAGCGAGCCTGCTTGTTTTCATCAGTCGATCGAGGTTTGCGCAGCGCGGCTCCGTTGATGGCCATCTCAGCCATCCTCACGGCGAGGCTCTGGGGATCCAAGGACCCAATTGGAGTCTAGTCACGAATGGTAGTTCATGTTAGTTCGGGACAAAAGTACGGGTAGTAAATTGAATATTCCATACCCGTTTGTGACCTTTATGCTTCCTGTGGAGTCCTTTTTTGGCCTTAACACCCCCATGTAGCGGCGGCGGGATGACCTGTGGCTTTGCGGCGCCGTGCTTCGAGGGAGAGCTCGGAGAACTCGTAGCAAGGTCGACTTGGCCTTGGACCGGGGCGGCGGACACACCAGCCAAAGAGACCAAGGCAGCGAAGAGGGTGAGACGAGATGAAAGAGCAACCATGTTGAAATGTATATGGAGGTGAAGGCGAGACCAGTCGCAGGTTAGAATGTGGGTGAAATGAAGGTGGTATAGATGAAAAAGATATCCAAGAAAGATGATCACCAGGATCGGGAAAGTTGTGGAAGGGAAGAAAGAGAGAGGTGGGGAATGTTCTTGAGAGGACAGGCCTTTATACCGTCCCAGAGTCGGAGTATCGGCACGACAAGGTTTTTGACATTTCCGCGAAGTAGACTGTCAACACGAGCGAAATAGGAAGGTATCTTCCCAAATTGGGAAGGCCGGAGCGTTGGATAGACTCGGCAGGTGACATCCCACGCACAGACCATATCTCTCTTGGCCATGCTGCCGCCTTTGCGTTCGTCGTGGAGGACAGCGACGACGCGTCTCGTTCGCCACAACTCTTCCATAAAAGTGAGTTTACTCGCCGCCACGAGAGCCCGCCTCTGAATTTCTTGCCCAGTCCCTCCAGGCTGCCTTCCGGGACCCTTCCTCACCATTCCACATTCCACCAGGTTCGCACGGACCAGCTTCGCCCGACGAGCCTCCTTCGACGGCGCACTATTCAACGATATCTGAGCCAGACG
Organism: Pleurotus salmoneostramineus; assembly: GCA_002583695.1. Taxonomy (NCBI): domain Eukaryota; kingdom Fungi; phylum Basidiomycota; class Agaricomycetes; order Agaricales; family Pleurotaceae; genus Pleurotus; species Pleurotus salmoneostramineus. The sequence continues at coordinate 28,295 of BEWF01000065.1, forward strand.
TGACACCAGAAGAAGAAGCCCGCAAGGTTTTGACGGACTTGGGCTACGACCCAGAGTCGTTTTGGGAGCACAAGGTCGTATGGGGAGAACATGATTCCTTCCAGTGAGCCATACCGCAGGATTCCAATGAGACTTTCTACTCACTGATGCCTCCAAAGACATGTGAACAACGTCCACTATCGTGCGCAATGCTCCTTATGAGTGTTATGCTGAGGCTGACCGTACTTCTCGCCCAGTTCGTTTCCTGGAATCGGTGGGTGACAACGCCAATGAAGATCGCCTAGATTGTTCATATATGCTATAGGGTCGCCTTCACTGGATGCTCTCTTTGGGACGCGAGATTGGAGGGCCTCAGAAAGCGAAGGACTTGATGAATGGCAAAGGTGTCTCGATGATCCTCAAGTCCGTTTCGCTCAACTATCGGCGACCGGTCACCTACCCTGACACAGTACGTTCCAAGCCAACTATTTTCTATGTTTCTCTCACACACTCCGTTTGTTGCAGCTTCTCATTGCGCACAAGCCTTATTTCAACCATGCGAACGACTTTACCCAGTTCGGTTGCAAGGCCAAGATTTTCTCGTATGCTCAGCGCAAAATTGTGACCACCTCTGATTCGGTCATTGTCTGGTACGACTATGACCGTCTCTGCAAGACGGAGCCAGATGAAAAAAGCTTGAGTGTGTTGAAAAGTCGGATGAACTTGAATCGTTGACAGAACGGTTGTCTGGATGACGAGCGCGTGCAAATAGACATAGAAATAGATGAAGCTGCGGGGAGTACAGTTGCTCAACCGATAATGCTAAGCTCTCTCTTCCGCGCTTTCGCGAACTCGTCTTTATATGTGTCCCATATTCTACTGGCAAGTCAATGGCCACACCTTAGAGATATAGAATTTAATGCGGACCTGGTGAGCTCTTCTATGTATATCTTTTGTATGCGATGCACTTCGTCCGACGTTGGGCGATCACACTGTTCGACGTGTATTGGCTTACCAACTTTTGCCATGCTGAGTAGTGCGCCAGGATATATCATGACGGGGGTAACTTACTAACGGCGACAATACGACGTCGATACGGCATCAACCCTAGATTGTCTGCACCAAGCTCAGCGGTATATTGACGTAGAGAAGACAGGACTCACAATTTAGTAGCCCTCGTCCGTGGAACAAGGGCAATGTGAAGCCAAACATATTTTGAAACCTCTTCTGCAACGCATATATTGTTGTCCCGGGTTCGTTTGGCATTTGTTGGTAAATCTGTTACGAAAGGCGTGAGCATATTGCTAGACCAAGAGCTGTACGCTCACGTCATTTTCTCCGAAGGAAAATACGGGTACTAGGTCAGCCCTACGCAGAATTTCAGGGAATGTTCAAGAGGGAGATAGAATATGGGCTTACCCATGTTGTATCGCGACCTTGATGAAGCCCAGCCTATGGAAGATGAGTCTTGAATGGATAAATGAGGATATCGACACCAACCTTCGTCTTAGTGTGAGGTCAGCAGTCCCAGGTCGAGCACTTAAGCTTTCCGCTGCTCCACCAACAACGATTGTGATTGCTGACCCAGGGCCTGATTTGAGGATATTGGAGCACGACTTCTTACTGACGCTGCATACGCCAAGAGCTAAGAGTATATCTCGGTATATGGGCATCTGAAAGTTCGAGGCCAAGGTAAGCAAATGCGGCTTGATGCCAGGAAATTGCTCAGAGAAGCCGGTTGCTTGCAACACCGTTAAACACAGGCGACGAAAGACCGATAACGGGTGTACACACCTTCAGTGGCAAATGTTGCGAAAGCCCCCCTTAAGAGTTGTGAGCATCTCTATGGATAGATAGTTTCGCAAAGGAACGCACATGCCAATAATGCCTAGGTCGCGTGAGCAAAGACACGACAAAGGAAGCGAGGAACACACCATGGGGATGATAACCGAACACATAAGGTCGGTCGGGAGGAAGGTCTGCTTCCTGCAATACGTCGTAAGCCTCCCATTCTCCTCACTCCCAGCCAGAAACGCGTACTTTGAGAAAACTAGCCCCAATCAAGACTATGCAAGGGAGAGAGAAAATGACGACTCACGAAGCTGGGTAGTAATCGGCAAAGTACTTCCAGAAACTTATCGACTTGAACCACTGACTTGTCCTGCCTCCGTTTTCGGGACTTTTATCGATCCATTTCACCCATATAATGTACATAGCGAGCAGAGGCCACAGCGGGGGTATAGAGCTATCAAAGAGTGTGTCAGTGGTGCTAGTTCGAACACGCAAGAGAGACCGGGTGCACCATAACAGCAGGAACGTCACAGTCGTGATCACGATGAGCACGGACCAGATAGCCACGGCAAGCATTTGTAGCCTTCTTTTCCTGGGTACTTTCGCCGGTACAAAGCTAGCAATGGTTTCTGCCTCAATCATAGGTGCCAGTAGCGATACTATAAAAGGCTCACTCGATATTGGCCTGAAGTGCGGCAACTGGTCGCAGCGGCGTCGTGGTGAGTTTTGAGAGTCGATCTCGCAGTGACGAGGCGGACAGGCTTCGGGATGTAGCAGAAAGAGCACTTCCAGGATCCATGATGGGAGTTACAAAGAAAGAAATAGTTAGGCAACGAATGGGATGGGTCAGGCAGTGTAGAGCATGAAGAAGTGGGCCACTTGAAATCGAATTCAGCACCGGCAAGGCCCCTGCAGGCAAGCCCACGTGAAGTCGCTATGAAGTCACTTTTGACGCGAACCACACGATAATGGCCGGTGACTGAGAACCATAAGGGAAAAAGCCTTTATGTCTTTCTATTCGTGTAGGTACATGATACAATGGAAGAGGAAAAAGAGAGCGTGAAAGTATTATTTGCTCAAGCGTACAAATCGTCATCAGCAGTCTCGTCAGTAAACCCAGAATTGCCAGTGGTCGTTGTCGACGATCCACCAGCAGGAGCGCTGCCCTCCGGGAACTTAAAGTTGTTGCCGAAGCCACGAGATTGTTGCAGGTTCTAAGTGAGCGGCAGTGTTAGACCTCTGAAGGAAGGCAGGTTGAGCAAGGAAAACCAACCTGAGCAAACATCTCATAACGTCTGATATCTTGGTCAGACACGGAACGGCGGGCGTATTGCATTGCCTCCTCGAAGTGAGCCCTATCATCAGATAGTTGGTATCAGCCAATCGAGCGAGATGAAGGATGTAGTTTTTACCTGGTGATTTGGGGTACTGGGTCTTCTTCATCTTCCATGGGGGCATCGCCGCTAGCCTCATCTCGTTCTTGCTTCTCGCGTTCTCGACGGATATCGGACTCGATAGACTCTCGAATTGCCAACTTGGCCGCACGTTGACAGATCTCGGTAAGATCGGCACCAGAGAAACCATGAGTGCTCTTGGCCAAGAAGCTGAGATCAACCTCGGGAGCGATGGGCGACTTTTTGAGGGCGGCCTTGAGAATACTCAGGCGAGAAGGCTCGTCGGGGAGAGGAATGTAAATAAGTTGATCCAGACGTCCGGGACGGAGAAGGGCGGAATCAATCTGGTCGGGTCTGTTGGTTGCTCCGATGATGAATACGTTCTTCTTCGAGTTCATACCATCCATTTCAGTGAGGATCTGGTTGAGGACACGATCTCCAGCGCCTCCAGCATCGCCAGACGACGACCCTCCGCCACGAGCCTTCGCAATAGAGTCCAATTCGTCGAAGAACATGACACAGGGGGCAGCAGCACGAGCTTTGTCAAAGACATCACGGACGTTGGCTTCGGATTCACCAAACCACATCGTTAGAAGTTCCGGACCCTAGAGTGGAGGACAGTCAGATGCGAGCCGGTCATGGGAACAGTGATCTGACCTTAATACTGATAAAGTTGGCTTTGCACTCATTGGCAATAGCCTTGGCAAGGAGGGTCTTACCAGTACCCGGTGGACCATAGAAGAGGACACCCTTGGATGGCGACATTCCGTACTTGATGAACTTCTCTGGGTGGTCGACCGGATACTGTACGGTCTCCTGGAGTTCGAGCTTGACCTTCTCCAAACCACCAATATCGTCCCAAGTGACAGTAGGGACCTCCACAACAGTTTCGCGAAGGGCGGAAGGGTTGGATGTACCAAGGGCAAAGCGGAAGTTGTCCATGGTGACACCCAATGAGTCGAGGACTTCGGCATCAATGGTGTCCTCGTCCAGGTCGATGAGATCCATCTTCTCACGGATCTGCTGCATAGCAGCCTCGGAACAGAGAGAAGCAATATCCGAGCCAACATAACCGTGAGTGTCAGCGGCGATCTATGAAGATATGAGAATGTGACAAGAGGGCAATCACTATTGACAACATACTTGTTCCAAGTCAACGTCATCAGCCAACTTCATGTTCTTCGTGTGGATGCGAAGAATTTCGAGACGGCCAGTGGGGTCAGGGATACCAATGTCGACTTCACGGTCAAACCGGCCAAAGCGACGAAGTGCCGGATCAATGGAGTTCGGTCTGTTCGTCGCAGCCATGACTACAACATTGGAGCGGGCCTTAAGACCATCCATGAGAGTGAGCAGCTGGGAGACGACACGGCGTTCGACCTCTCCGTTTGTCTGTAGAGCGAGCTGTTAGTGACGTCCAACGGTCCGTAATGAACGAATACCTTTTCACGCTTAGGAGCGATAGAATCAATTTCATCAATGAAGATGATAGCCGGTGAGTTCTTCTCTGCCTCCTCGAAAGCCTTACGAAGGTTGCTTTCACTCTCACCGGCCATCTTGCTCATAATTTCGGGACCGTTGATCAAAAAGAAGAATGCGCCGGTTTCATTGGCGACCGCTCGAGCCATAAGGGTTTTACCCGTTCCGGGAGGACCGAACATGAGGATACCCCGAGGAGGTTTGATACCAATCGATTTGAATAGTTGGGGATGGCGGAGGGGAAGTTCAACCAGTTCACGGATTTGGGCCATCTGCTTTCTGCAGCCACCGATGTCATCATAACCTACGTCTGCCAGGTTGGCCTCCTCATCCTCACGTTTCACAGGATCGCCCTCTAGAATGCAGATAAAGTTGACGCGCCTTACGAGAAATTTTCATTACTCACCAGTGTGGATCACGGTATCTTGGGCCACTATGCAAAATTCCGCTGGGTCGGTCTCAATGACCTTGAATTCCACAGTGCGCATACCCCCCCGGACCAAGAAAGTATCACCCTTGCGAACGGGGCGATAGGCTGAAGGATTCCGTTAGCCTATTTCGCGCAAAATGAAATGGCGGGTAAGCGTACCTTCAAGGAAATACGGCTTGAGATACACATCGAATATGTTACCACTGAGACCCTCAATCGAGTCGTCAAATGGCAAGATGTGAACTCGCTTTCCATATTTGATATCGAGACATTGGTGAACATTCACAAGATCGCCCAATTTGACTCGAAGATTGTTCCGGGCGACTTTGTTAACTTGGATTCGTCCTTCTTCGACGTCATCTGAGCTCAAACAAATGAGAACGGTATCGCGACGCTTCTTTCCGCTGTGAAGGTCATTAACAAAAATTAGATGGAAGGAGCCATCATCGACGTACCGAACGATGATTGTGTCACCGCGGAATAAGGACAGAGTCTCCATCGTCGCGGGATTCAATGTCGCGACTACGGAATCCACCAGACGTCAATAAAGTCATTTCCTTCACTATCAGAGAGCACCGCACCAGAGTTGTCATCTGTAGTAGCCTCGTCGACGATGAGACGATTTGGCCTAGAGATAGGTCTCATTACATGTCCTGACTCAATGAACGCGATTGTCCTTACGATTTCTTCTGTCGCAGAATGGCAGTCGAAGTATCATTAGGGCCAGGAGGAGGGGGAGCACCGCTTGGGTCGGCCATATTGTTGTCGAGTCGGTTGGGCAAAGTAGGAGAAGATGAGTGGCTGGGTGCAAGCCTTATAAAGACGAGACAGAGGAACGCGCGTCCTGCGTCCAGCACAGATTGACCGGCCGTAAAGTCATATTGGATCCCGTGACTTAAGCGCCCTCTGCGAGAACACAACAGAAGGAACAAGAATTTCTAAATGATTTTTTTACAATTTACATCTCTTCGTCCAGGTCAAGCTCCTCAACGGGGTAATCTCCTACTTTCACCCGGTCTGGTCGAACAAAGACACCATAATTCGCTTGGCAGGTAAAATAGCGTTCTCCTCGGACTCTAAAAGCAAGTTGTTATTGTCAGGAAAATACCAGGAAAATACAAAGCACAGGAAAACTCACGAGCCGTCATTCTTTCCCATTGGTTCATCATACTCGATACCTACCCATATACCGCTCCCAAAGTTTGTCGGACCCACGAATCGAACGGTTCCCCTCTTATGCAGACCTTCCTCGGAAGTCTCAACCTCACATCGTGAACCAATTGGGATATCCACTCGAGGCAGCACTTCGGGCTGATCCGTTTGGTCTTTGGGAGCAAATCTTCCGACTTTATTTCTCTGCTTGTACGCGAGCACCGAATCTGTATGCGTTCGAGTGTGGGCATCGCATTGCAGAAGGCGCACTCACCTTGCCGTTCCGAGTAGGCTTCATCGCTCATTTCATACTTTTCCACTTGCGAAACATCCGTGAGTTGTCCCGTCAGCGATGTCGACGGGTCCGTGTCCTCAACCTACATGAGGGTCACATAAGACTACGATCCCGATTCTCTTTCATGACGCCTTACCTTCAAAACCTGGTAGTCTTTCACGCTATAAAACCCAAGTGGTTTCGTGTCATCCGATAGTGTAGCCACAGAGGTACCATCGGTCTCAGAGTTCAGAAGGGTGATCACTTGATTCCCCGTAGGTATACCAGTGATTAATTCGAGTTTCGTCTGCAGAGTACTGATTTCAACATATGTTTAGGATCATTTCAGAAAAGTTGAAACCTTCAACTGCGATATGTTAAGCTGCAAGTCGAATCGGCGTTCTGAGCGTGTATCGGGGGAAACGACGAATACATTCACGATCGACATAATGAGAGTGGCAGAAAGATCAAGTACATCGTGATCGCGGATAAGCAGTATGTCCCCTATATACTCTATATCCCCTTTACGAGTAAAATACAATAATTTACAACATGGCTTCCAATCCTCCGTCGACGCTTAGTTACCAGCATCCTATTTTTACACCTAGTATACCATCTTTTGAGCTATTCATACGAATAAATTGAGGATAACGAACCATCGAAGGGACCAAAGTGATCGTCAGAACTGCTGGCGAATATGTTTGGGGTTTCGTCTATCATACACCCAGGCTCCAAGCTGTCTTGACCTGAGCACACTTGCCAAGCAGAGTCGGTACGACGGACATGCTGGGGTTGTCACGTCAGTGGGAGAAGCAACGTCAGGGAATAGATGAAACGAACCACTTCTCCGCTCGCATGTCGGAATCCGAAGAATCTCCCAGGTAATATTGGAACAGGGTCTCTCCTACATATGACTGAGCCACGTCGATGTCATACAATCCCTTTGAAAGCTTACTTGTAGTTTATCCGGGTCAAGGAGGGGATATTCTTGTCAACGTAGTCGGCGAACGCGGTGTTTCCCACCTTGAAGGGCATTTAAGTAACAATTGAGATACGCTTATCTGACGTCGGAGACTAACCCGAGGCATTCCGTAAGTTATGACCTTGAATGTTGTATCTGAGGGAAGATGGAATGGTAGATATACCGCGTCAAGCAAAGCCAGCGCTCCGCCCAAGGAGTGGCCAACAAGGGTGATATCCTTGGTGAAGAATGAAGACAAGGCATTGGTCACGGCAACCAAGATGTCCGGGGCAGCGCTGCGCTATGATAAGTCGTTTCGTAAGGGGGATAATAGGTAGCTGCACTGACCGAGCATGTGCCTCAGCGAAACCTCCATGGACGTTGACGTCTTCAGGGATTCCTGGAAATAAGGACTGGTCCAGGGGATTCAGTGCAACGTTCGCATTGACAAGGATCGAGGTCCTGTTGGGATCCCTTCGTCGATACAAGGGCTACTTCTCCATTATAGAAGGACTCACAGTTTAGAGGTGTCCGTACCTTGATGAGCGACAATTATAGTGTCAAGGTTGGGGTCATACCCAACATACCCTAAGCCAAGTCAGAGTTGCCTATCGATAATAGGCATAAATCGGGACATACAAAACTGGATCGCCTTTCCATCTCCTCCAGACGCTACCGGAATAAAGTCCGCGTTGTTCATGCAATTGGCTAAGACAGAATATATGAATAAGACTGACAGAGCCAGAGCAGCTACTCACTCCCACACGTCCACGATTGCGTCGTCTGTGGTTGGCAATATGCGGACGACGCATAGTAGGTGTATGGCTTGAACGCAGCAATCTGCGAGTTTGATAACACACTAACACCCTGCCGAGTCTGCAGGAGAGGAGCGGCTGCGACTAGTCCAAAGAATGTAGTGAGTACGACGACAAACAAGGAGGGCGACATCCCGACTCGGAGCTGTGGGTGGTTTCCTGCGAGGTATCCGATTCGTTTACCTGCACATTAAGTACTGCTGTCGTACGTAGTCGTATGGCCATAGCTTAGCGCGTTTGCTATGACAGCATGTAACACGGGGGTCAAGATAACGTTGCAAGATAAGGGGGGATGTTCGAACTGCGACCAAGGATATCATCCGCCCGATGAACGAAAAACATGCTAAAACGCATAAAACGTCAGCTGAGTTCCATGTATGGAAGAAGTCAGACTCAAATCAGAAAGCACTTCACTCGTCCAGCAAATGAGAACGAACATGAAGTCCCGCCCTGCGCATGGTGAGCTTTCCCCAGCTGACTTGATGACGAAGGGTTAAACGTGGTCAGATCAATTTGCCGAGGAACGGCGAGGGCACAAGCAGTGACTGCACCCTTCATTACTGTACATGTCTTGCCAACCCAATGACAACCACATGGGGAACATCACTTGAGGACTTCAAACTAAAATCAAGCTCATCGCTCATGAGGCGTTCATGTGCGTCCGGAGTGACGGCGTCAGGGTCGCGGTCGCGCCACCGATTCGTAGTGACGACATGTCAAGCCGATGCATTCTGAAAGATCGAAACAGCCTACTACGAAATACTCGTCGGCTTAACACCCCATCGTCACACCTAAAATAATCGTTGGAACGTAGTTGTGCTGGATGACTGTGTCGTGCTCACCAGAGTAAGGTCCTGAGTGATCAGATGGATGACCGGCCGCGATATTGGGTACTTCATCAATGGTGCACCCAGCGCCTGTGTTATCTTCACCTACTCATATGGGTAGAAGTCATAGCGGTCAGTCTGGGATAGCGAGTAGATGAGATGGCCTTTGATCGCACCTGGGCAAGACAACCAAGCGGAATCTTTTTTCCTGATGTGCTGACAGCGTATCGAGTAAGCTGTAAGCTTGATTGATATCAACAGAGGTGTATATACGCACTACTTCGCCTTTAGGATGATGGAAGCCCAGAAAGCGACCTGGGACGATTGGGACAATATCGCCTCTGCGAAGCGATCAGTCACTGGAGCATGGAAAAAGGACAGTTACGCACTTGTTGTTGATATGATTCAAGTTCGCCACATGGCTATCAACGTAGGTTGCGAAAGCTTGATTACCAACCTAAGGCTATGATTAGAATATGAAGGGTCAATTTTAAAGTATTGGGGGCACTCTGGGCATTCCGTAGGTGACGGTCTTGAAAACAGTACTCGATGGCAAGTGCAATGGGAGATAGACAGCATCGAGGAGGGCGATGGCTCCGCCTAATGAATGTCCAACAATAGTGACATGGGTGGCCGAGTACTTAGACATAGCGGACTTGACGGCGGATAAGACCGATGCGGCAGCCCTGCGATGCGAATGAATGGCAAATTCAAATGAACATGAGACATTATCTGAGTCTTACTTCGCTTGAGCAGTCGAGAAACCATTGTGAACCTTGATTGATGAACTTATGCCGGGGAAGAGCTTTGAATCCAAGGTGTCAAAGAAGAAGTCCGCATCAGTCAGAGTAGGTACGCTTGTCGCAGAAAATGACATGAGTTATAGCCCTATTGGATCAGAAGTAGCTTACAGCTTGGAAAAGTCGGTTCCTTGGTGGGCGACAATGACTGTCTTGAGTGAAGGGTCATACCCAACATACCCTGTTGACGTCAAAGCATGTTAGCTCATGGGGTCAAGAGCGACGGGTTGTCTGCTCACAAAATTGGATTTTATTGCCATCTCCACCAGAAGCGACGGGTTTAAATCCAGAATTGGCATTGCAGTTAGCTACGATTGTCAACAAGTAAGACCACTAAGATTCGACAGTCTGAAGTGATAATGCTACAACCTCCGCAAGTCCACGGCTTTGTTTTCGCTGGCTGACAGTACGCTGTCGAGGCGTAGTGGGAGTACGGTTTGAAAGCATTGATCGACGCGCTGGATAGAGCCGTGATGCTGGCCCGTGATTCAATGGTGGGCGCAGCGGCCACAAAGATAGCAGAGAAGCACAGTAAAAGAGCGTAGAACATCCTTATAATCCGTAGAGGCTGGTCTGTTGGGTGTCAGAGCATTTTGCGAAAGCCCTCATCGACATGTTTAAATATTCCATCCTTTGAGATGATGCACCGGCAGCGAGTCAAGGAATCCATGTACATTGACAGAATAGTGACAGGACATCTGTAGGAGCTGTCGAAAGGCTGTTCGAGGCCATGCACCATCAGTTGGGAGACCGAACTTCGATGTCCCATATGCCGACCCCGATATCAATGGTACCATGAGACCGGAGGTAGCCGTGAAGCTCTGAGGGCTGATAAGGTCGGACGCCTTTTGTAGAAGACTGGCTTTCGTAAACCGTTTTCCCAGGTCATCATGAGGTCATGCGATAGACGAGAATCGCGTCTGTTGACTCGGCAGATGCACATGGAACGTCCACGGAGGGGTCAAATACACAGAAGCGCTGCATGTGGGTAGCAATTAATGATTGGATCCGTGCGATGCGGTGGTGAGATAGAGTAGACACCGAAAGACAACAACGAGCCATTGAGAACTGTCGGTTGATCGCCCAAAGGAAAGCTACAAGAATACCAGCGAGAATTCGCCGTTGGGATTGGACGGAATTCACGAGGACAGTCACCCTGCAGCTGGAAATAAAATTTGAGAAGTCGTTGTGGAGTCAGTGGAAAGTGACATGGGCGCCAAAACTGCGACGCGTTTCTTCAATTTGAAACTCAGGCCTTCAGTTGAAGCTAGCTTCAACGTTGAATCAACGTCAAAGTTGACCACAATCTCTTCCACTGCAAGCCAACCTCTTGCTTGCGAGTATAGAACCTTGAAAGCACAACGAGGACGGAAATTACACCAGATACCGAAGTCAGGCGACCAAGCTTCCTTCAAATTCCCGATGAACCTTCTGCAATTCTGCGGGGCATGTGGATTCTGGAAAGCCAGCTGCACGGTCTACGTTGACGTCTTTTACGTTGATGACTCTGGATGAACGTTAAATTGCACTCTCATGGGTCCGCGTTGCCAGAGTGGCGGAAACTTTGAATTCATGCCACCTCTCAGAAGTCTAAATTTACCCGCTGAGAGCCTCAAATACAATCTTGCAGCCTTGTCATCCCTCGATCACTCCCCCACTTCGCCTTTCTGTTCATTTCGATTTCCAATGCTCCTCATCTTTTCGATATTATCCTTCTCATATCTCTCTTTCCTACAAGGCGTGCTCGCCGGGCTCCCAAAGCAAATATATGGCGTAAATCTAGGATCCTGGCGAGTCTTTTCCTCGATATTCCTCTATACAGCCCTGCTAATACACGGATTCGCAGGCTGGTACTGGAACCTTGGATGTTACCTCAAGGTAACTACAACGCCTAGTCCATATCGCGAACTCAGCATTGATAGTTGTAAATCAGGTTGGTTGGACATGGGCGGGCAACAATGTAGCGATTGCTCGAAGTGTATCGCATCGGAATTGTGGGTTGCTCGTTTCTGGACTGCAGATAACTTGGTTGACCCCGCTTAAATTCAAGCGCCTTCGCTCAGCACTACGATGAAGACAAAACCTCTTTCGAATTCAATAAACATTGGTGAGCGCGGTCGATCATACTTTCCTTCATATTCTTATGCTTTACTCAGGTCGACATGGTTCAATCAAGCCGACGTCGACGAGCTGGCTTCTCTTGGGATCAACACCGTCCGCATACCCGTATGCCTCGTCTTCCTTCTACTACCAAGGTCGATTTTAACAAACATATAGCTTGGATACTGGATTATTGAGCGACTTGTGGAAGAAGGCGAATTTTATCCTAAAGGCGGCCTTGCCCATTTGGTTTGGACTTTCCCTTTTCTTCTGTTTCCATAGCTGCTTCTCATCTACCTTACCTCAGAGAAGAGGGTTGACCCAGCTCAACAAAGCAGGCATCGTCGCGATTTTGGCGAGTCTAGGCGCCTCCCTTTATATGCGCGAATCTCATCTAAATTTGGGTGGTTAGGATCATCATGCATTACCCGGAGTACAGACTGCCCAACAGATGTTCACCGGAAGGTCAGGTGGCTAACGCACCCTCCAATATGCATATTTCTGATTGCCACCATTTCCCTCAGGTGTACGCAAGATGTTCAATTCTACGTGAGCGCTCCTTCAAATACACGTGTTCGCTTTAACCGAACGTTCACCAGACAACCCACAACTACCACCGCGCTCTGGTTTGGACTGCTGTGATAACAGCGCTTGCGCACCTTGACCCCATGTTCGAAGGCACGGTTTCCATTCAGGCAGTCAACGAGCCCATTATGGATGCCTCCAAGACACCGGGTTATGGCGATTGTCAGTTCGTTCTTTTCTTTTCTCCGTGCCAAACCTCAACACGCCACATCTGTAGTCCAGAAGAACTTCGTTTCCACAATTCGGGCTGTGGAAGGCTTCATAGGAATCGATTCCGATGATACGAACCTATTATCGGGGAATTTGACCAACCGCTTCCTTTCTGCTGGGCCAGACAAACTGAATCCTGAAGTACTGGCTGCTCTCCGTGGTGCTGCACCCATCCTTTTGGAGCTCGGTACGACCTTAGGAATAGATTCTATCCTTGATATATCTCTAGGAAATGGAAACCGCGCAGAACCTCTGGTTACCAAGTATGTTCCACCCTACCAATAATTTTCTGGTTGCTCTGGAGGTTCATTGAATGGTTTAGTTTCATGGACATTAATTGGCAATTCGGCCAGCAGCGTGCAAACCCCGCTGATGCAGCATTAGGCGGCCCACAAGCTTACGATAACCACCTATATTACTCGTGAGCAGCTACACTTCTGAGCTGAATATGTTGTTGATTTGCTTCCTTGTAGATTCGGGGTAAGGCTTTCACTGTTTCGCCTCGTGTTATGATTAATGGTCGTGATACAGGGCGTCGCGGACGCTAATCCGGATGCATATCTTACTAGTATTTGCAGTGAGTACCCTCTATCACCTTTCATAGGTTTCACTTAGATGCCTCGCACAGATCTCAACCGAGTCGAGGCGGACGCTGCGCTCCTGAACACACCTTTGTGGTTTGGAGAATGGGCTCTATCAACCCAATTCGCAGCCACCGATGGTTTCCTTCGGCAGTGGGCGGATGCGCAGAAATTAGCCTATAATAAAGGCCAGGGATGGATTGTAAGTTTTAGACCGAACGGTCCCATTGTTTTACCTTCGCTCATCTACCTGTAGTTTTGGAGTTTCAAGATCGAGACATCGCCGCTGGCTGGCGATATGGCAAGACAATGGTATGAGCACTCCCAGGCTCGGGTTTGTTTGTTGTTTGGACTTATCTCTTCATCAGGTCTTACACTGAAGGAGTTCGGCGTGGCTATCTCACTCGCGACCCACGAGCATTCAATGACCCTCATGTGTGCGATAAGTACCGAGCTCGTCGTTGAATGGAATTTCTCATATTCCGCTTGTCACGTTGTCAAATGCCCTTTCGTTTTTCCCTATCTACCCTACGTACTTGCGTTAGCATTGTTCCCATCATGTTTCCCCTTCTACTTCGTGTATTTTTATTCGCCGTTTGTATTTCGAGGTCTTTGCGTGGATGAGATGTGCCCGCGTGTTGATAGGTAATTCAGTTTGTGCATCGTCTGCGTTTGACACTCAGCCCCGGGTATGTTTTCGCAGCGCCATGCTTGCCTTCGTTGTATGTTGTGGTCATTCTGACCACCTATTTTTAGGGCATCGACCTTTGACCATCATATGGAAGAATCAATGCCTGCGCGTAGCCTGGAAAACTTGCACCTAGCTCCACTCTTGTTCGCTCCCACCAGCCTCGCTCGACTTTATAAACAGTTGATGTCGGGCCCTCGCTGACCCTCTCACAGCTTCGCGCTCCAGACAAGACACGCAATGGTGACACTCTCCCTCCTCAGGCCTCTCGCCATCGTCCTTGCTTCGGTTCTTGTGTCAGCTGCCCCGGCACCTGTTGAACTAGTTCCGCGACAGAGTATCACAACTCTATCTTCGGCCCAGATATCCTCTTTCAGACCGTTCAGCTTCTTCGCAAGCGCGGCTTACTGTAGCCCGAGTGCCACCTTGGCATGGAACTGTGGAGGTACGTCAACATCATGTGCCCTGAAGGTCCCAAACTGATGAGCTTTTGACAGCAAACTGTAACGCCAATTCGGACTTTAGAACCACTGCCTCTGGAGGTGATGGTTCTTCTGTTCAATTTTGTGAGTAGGTAACGGTACCGCATGGACCGCATCAACCAATGCGTTAGATAGGGTATGTTGGCTTTTCTCCGTCCCAGAACACGATCATCGTGGCACATCAAGGAACGGATCCCGAGAAAATGTGAGATTCCTTGGTTCGAAATACCCCTCTGTGGTTTCTCATAATGTTCGTAGCTCGGCTTTACTCACTGACGCGAATGCCATCCTTGGTAACTTGGATTCATCGTTATTCCCCGGCGTGTCAAGCAGTGTTAAAGTCCATGAGGGTTTCCGTAACGAGCACGCGAAGTGAGCCACGCTCTTGATGCATCATTGCGAGTTACGCGCCAACCATTTCTCCTCAGGACCGCGAGTCAAATACTTTCTGCTGTTCAGGCCACGCTTTCTGCCCATCCTGGAGTGAATCGCGTGACCGTAGTTGGTCACTCTCTTGGTTTGTCTACCCCTGTGATCCCTCTGAGCCCTCCTAACCCCTTATACAGGCGCTGCTTTGGCCCTTTTGGACGGCGTGTACTTACCCCTCCACGTCTCCGGTGTGACGTTCCGTACTATCACGTACAGCATGCCTAGGGTCAGCAATCTGCTCGATTAACTACATCGCTCCTAATTGCATCCTTCAGGTTGGAAATCAAGCATTTGCTGATTATGTGGATTCGCACATATCGATCACTCACATCAACAACAAGTTTGTCAACTTTCCTAGACGACGATTCCCACTCATTAAAGTCTCACAGGGAAGACTTTGTCCCTATTCTTCCTGGTAAGTCTGATATCGTCATCTACGTCCTCGTTCCATCTGACCTGCCGCTAGGACGATTCCTCGGTTTCCATCACCCGTCCGGTGAAGTGGTGAGTCTTATCAATACTTATGAGGTGCCCATGTGTCAAGACTCCTGCTAGCATATCCAAGATTCCAACGCATGGGTAACCTGTCCCGGTGATCCCAATGCCTTCTTCTTTCCCAATGTTCACTCACTTCTATCATCCCAGGCCAGGATAACACGAGCACCAGTTGCACGGTCGGCGATGTTCCTAATATCTTTGATGGCTCACTTAGCGATCATGATGGTCCCTTCGATGGTCAGTATTTCGTTCTTGCTATTTTTAACTCTTACTCACGAAGTACCCAGGCGTCGAAATGGGGTGTTAGCTCGTACCCACGTTACATTTCCGTGTACTGTAAACACCTTGCACTTCGACCAATATAGTGCTTGTCGTCGTCTTCTTCACATCGGAAGGCAAATAGCTTGAGGGTTGTTCTCCTCGTCACCGATGTGGTGTGCCGTCCGTCCGTCGCCCATATTTCTGCCCAGTGGACTCATGTATCCAATTTTAGAACAGCGTATGTATTTTTCGTATGTTCTTTCATCTGTTCACTCACTTCTTGATTGTCAATGAGTACTTCTTTCAGTATGGATCTGTCAGACGGAAATGACGGTGAAGCATGCTCTTTGAATGAGGCATATGGCCGATTGATAAAGGACAGTTCCTTCGCTCCCACTGAATACACCACTTCGGTTTCTGGTGTGGCTTAAAAACCAGAGCTGGGTTGCTTGCAAGACAGTCCGCAACCTCTCTCAACAAAGAACATGATGAACACCTTTGTTCTTCGGAGTCTTGCTCTCGTCGTCGGCGCTGTCACCATCGTATCTGCAGCTCCGACCTCGGCACCCTTGGTCTCACGTCAAAGTGTTACGACATTATCTGCATCCCAGATCTCCGCCTTCAAGCCTTTCTCCTTCTTTGCCAGCGCGGCTTATTGTTCGCCGAGCACAACATTGTCTTGGAAGTGTGGAGGTAAGCCCCTGAGTCAACAGATTTGAAGCGAACTTTTCTAATACGCCGACCAGCCAACTGCAACGCGAACTCCGGCTTCATCCCTACTGCCTCAGGGGGTGACGGTGCCTCAGTGCAGTTCTGTGAGTGTATGGTGCTGCCCCCATCTTTTAACATCTGATTGGTACTCTAGGGTATGTCGGATTCTCTCCGTCGCAGAACTCGGTTATTGTGGCCCATCAGGGAACAGATCCCTCTAAAATGTCAGTTCATCGCGCCTCAGACGCTATTGCCGCAACTAGCTCATCGTTTCTGCCACAGTCAAGCGCTCCTCAGCGATGCCAACGCTATCTTTGGTCACCTGGATAGCACCTTATTCCCTGGTGTTCCGAGCACTGTTGAAGTTCACGATGGGTTCCGCAATGCGCAAGCTAAGTAAGTGCCTTTTATCGTGACAGTGTGCCTAGCGTAATTACCAACTCTTTCAAAGGACCGCCACCCAAGTTCTCTCCGCCGTTCAACGCACCTTGTCAGCCCACTCAGGCTCGAACCGTGTCACCGTTGTCGGGCATTCACTGGGTGAGCCCATATAAAAAGTCCATAGTCTCAGACAGTCTTCTTATTTTTTGGCTTGATGAAGGTGCTGCAATTGCCCTCATAGATGCGGTTTATCTCAAACTCCACCTTCCCAGCGTGACATTCCGTACCGTCACTTATAGCATGCCTCGAGTAAGTGCGAGCTGGGGAACTTTGCATGTTCGTTTCTAATAGTGGCATTAGGTTGGTAATCAGGCGTTCGCAGACTATGTCGATGGCAGGGGTCTCTCCTTGACTCACATAAACAACAAGTACGCGCAGGTCAAGGGTCAAACTCGTCCTCATACTAACCACTGTCAAAATAGGGAAGATTTTATCCCCATCCTTCCTGGTAGGCAGGCCGATCCTGATTTGTATTCTGTGTTTTACCTTTATCAATAATAGGCAGGTTCTTGGGTTATCATCATCCCTCGGGTGAAGTGGTGCGTCAAGGACCCGAGCTAAATTTGGCAACCCACTGGATCACTGAAATGTAACTCTTCAGCACATTCAAGACTCCAACGCATGGGCATCATGCCCTGGTGAGTCTATAGACACTGATCTACACGGATAAAGCGGATTTTGACATCGATGCCTACTAGGTCAAGACAACACCAGTGGTAGCTGCACTGTTGGTGACGTCCCCAACATCTTTGATGGTACTCTCAACGACCACAATGGTCCGTTTGATGGTCAGTATCTCTACATCTCTCAGTACTACCTGCTCAAGTTAACATTCATCAATCATTCCTTGCTCTAGGTGTGCAAATGGGTTGTTAAGCTGTACTTTCTCGTATACAACACCCCTGTCCAGAAACGTACTTCAATCGATTGACTTTCGGCGATCTCAGCGGAACACCTGGTAACCATCATTCAATACATTTCGTCGCAACACATGTCGAATGACATGGCAGCCTCGTACTGAGTGTCCGCTTAGAATGGAAATATCCACAAGAGCAGCTGTTCCATATGCAATTGAAGTGACATTGTCGCTGTAAGCACCCTCTGAGCTTTCTTCCATCAGAGGTCTGTCTGTATGTCGCCCATTTAGGACATCATATGATGGTCTCGCCGCGTGCAGTGATGGCTACTCAGTCACCACCTGCTATGTTTCCGTTAATCCCTCGCTCCACGAGAACCTTGGCCAACAAGAAGGACCTTGCGGGCGTGTACCAAGCTTTTCTACGCGAAGATGTTGAATACGTCCAAATTCATCTTAACTTTCTTGTGCACACTGAATGACCACTCAATGTCTCGTCCTTGAACTTGGCAAGCTTCAACACCGCTGTAATTCGAGTTCGCGAGGCCTGCGACCACCGTGTGGTACATGCACATTCATCGTAAAGCCAAGGCCGACCATATGTCTGTTTTTCTTCATCGTCCCGTAGAAAGTCTGTGAATTGGTGCATAAAAGACGGATATGGACATCGAAAGCAACACAGAGCTCCCGAAGACGCGTCCTTCGATATGATGTTCTCTGCATCCCTCACCCTTGCTGCTTGCGTCGCGCTCGTGGCGGCTGCACCAGCTCAGATGACTGAGTACGGTCTCGAGCGTCGTCAAAGTACCAATGTACTTTCGAGTGCTCAAATAGCTTCCTATCGTCCCTACACCTTCTATGCTTCAGCAGCGTATTGTTCCCCATCCAGTATCAGGACATGGACCTGTGGAGGTGAGAGAGTTGCTCCCTTACATATCTTTGTAGGTCATCCGCTGACTACATTTCTCGGTAGCAAACTGCAATGGAAACCCAGGATTTCGTACGGTGGCCGCTGGAGGAGACGGTGCCATTACTCAATACTGTCAGTCAAGTTCTATTCCACTCAATCAAGACCAACCTAAATCTCAACCTCTCAGGGTATGTCGGATACGACTCCTCTCTACGGTCTGTCATCGTCGCCCATCAAGGGACAGACCCATCGAAGATGTAATTTTACCCCTGTCCCTAAACAGACGAGGCAGGGTGCTAATTATGCCTCGTAAATCCCTCAGCGTGCCTCTGCTCACCAACGCAGATTTCTTCTTCGACAGTTTAAGCACGTCCCTTTTCCCTGGAGTCTCTCAATCAGTCCAAGTCCACAATGGTTTCTCTGAGGCACACGCCAGGTAATCCACCCTCCACACATTTAAGTATCTGGTGTTGAGCTCATAGACATCAATAGAGCCGCGCCTTCCGTCCTGGCCGCCGTCCGTACCGCGTTGTCACAGTTTTCTACTACCAGTGTCACAATAGTCGGCCATTCCCTTGGAGGTGCACTCGCTTTGCTTGATGCAGTTTACCTCCCATTGCATCTACCATCTACGACGAGGTTCAGAACCATTACATATGGCATGCCTCGTGTACGTGCCAGCCTCGTTCTCTTTATGCATCCCCGCTCATATCATGTGCAGGTCGGAAATCAAGCGTTCGCGAACCTTGTCGACAGTCGTGTCACTTCATTCACCCATATCAACAACAAGTTCTCAAAGTTTGCCCTTCGTCCATGACATTTTATCTAACGGAACCTCAGGGGGGACTATATCCCCATCATACCAGGTCGCTTCTTGGGCTTCCGTCACCCCGGTGGCGAGGTGGTGCGCCTTTTATATGCTTCCAATCCTTCGACTACAATGTCTGTATTTCCCTTTGCATAGCATATCAGGCGGGCCGACTCTGCTTGGCTTTCCTGCCCCGGTGAGTCTCAAGAAGATGAAGCTTCTCCCCCTTTTCAACTTCGCCATAGGTCAAGATAGCACAGCAGATGGTTGTACCATCGACGAAGTTCCCAATATCTTCGATGGATCGCTCTCTGATCACGGTGGCCCATTCGCAGGTGAGTAGAAGGATCACGTAGTAGACTACGCATCCAATCAACGTTTTACCGCCCTCCAGGAGTCCAGATAGGCTGTTGATAGTTCGACTTACCACAACCGATTCTCCTATGTTGTTCAGGGGTAGTAGTTCTCAATTTAGAACCCGGGTTGCTTCTTGTTCTGTTCTCCATCAATCAACCCTCGGAATAGGCGGAAAACATAGCGATGTTGCACATGAAGACACTTCCTCCACACGGCTCATGCTCCTCCTATCATCTGATGCTTGATGCACATGTTGCTGTTGTACTCGGTTATGTTTGTCTTCTTTTTCATTTATCGATGAGAAATGCAAGAACGAACGTACAGTTTCTTCATTCATCCGACAGACCGTTGTCGCACGTTTCTGACGTGCAACACTCACTCTCGTCATCAATGGGGAATTCAAGATCCATTTCGTGCCGAATTTGGTTAGCATTGAGCCAAGACAATCAACCAGATGCTCCAGCAGCTTCCTATCACCACGAAGACGCGAAACGGCCAACATGAATCCTATATAATGTCCTCGAATACTTTGACATAGCTAAGCGCGAACGCAGCTCGGTGCTCTCCGTCGACATGGTCATCTCTTTGCTTGGTCTTGCCCTCAGTGCTTTTGTTCTCCGCGTTTCCGCTGCTCCCACCCTGGAAACACGGCAGAGCATTAGTGTACTGTCGAGCTCCCAAATTGCAGCGTTCCGACCATATACTTTCTACGCTTCTACTGCCTACTGTTCACCGGCAACGACCAGAACTTGGTCTTGTGGTGGTCAGTCCATGAAATAAACCCGCATTCATGACATATACTAACTAGGTGCTCCGAAGCAAACTGTAACGCGAACTCTGGCTTTCAGCCGGTCGCGTCGGGCGGAGATGGATCTTCCATCCAATTTTGTATGTATCTTTCCATCTCGATCACCAGAATGTATTGACTATGATCGCAACAGGGTATGTTGGATATGACCCTTCGCTCAAGTCAGTTGTAGTTGCCCATCAAGGAACCGACACATCCAAACTGTGAGGCTGGAATTAGCTGCGCCGATAGAGTGACTCGACCACTGACACAAGATATCGATCAGCGTGCCTCTTCTCACCGACGCAGACTTCTTCTTCGACAGCTTGAGCACCACCTTATTCCCGGGAATCAGTCGATCCATTCAGGTCCACAACGGTTTCTCCGAGGCACATGCAAGGTAAGACGCTTTGGCTCAACGAAGTCAACTTTGGCGGGATCGACTGTTGATAATACTCGTAGAGCTGCACCAGCCGTACTCTCTGCTGTCCAGACTGCGATGTCTAGATTTGCAGCTACTCGCGTCACCATCGTCGGTCATTCTCTGGGTGGTGCGCTTGCATTGTTAGATGCTGTATATCTCCCATTACACCTCCCGACGTCTACGATCTTCAAGACAGTTACATATGGCATGCCGCGAGTAAGTGGATGCCCTTTCCGATCATCAATGCCACTCATCCCTTGAGAAGGTTGGAAACCAAGCCTTTGCCAACTACGTGGATTCTCATGTCACATCCTTGAATCACATCAATAACAAGTGAGTACTGACCGTCTCTTTGGCCTTCCACTCGCTGACGCGTGGTTGAAGGGGCGATATCGTGCCCATCGTTCCTGGACGCTTCCTGGGCTTCCATCACCCTAACGGCGAAGTGGTGAGTACTTCACTTCCGTTACCTCAACCTTTTCACTGATTATGCCTCCGCTACACCCAAGCACATCCGAGAAAGTGATTCAGCATGGCTCTCATGCCCTGGCCAAGATAACACTGGCGCGGGGTGTACTATCG
Organism: Pleurotus salmoneostramineus; assembly: GCA_002583695.1. NCBI lineage: Eukaryota > Fungi > Basidiomycota > Agaricomycetes > Agaricales > Pleurotaceae > Pleurotus > Pleurotus salmoneostramineus. The sequence continues at coordinate 49,907 of BEWF01000065.1, forward strand.
ATGAAGTCCCAAATATCTTTGATGGTCACGCATCTGATCACTCTGGACCTTATGCTGGTAAGTTGTGCTTGACCTACTTATATCGGCGCCGTCGCTCAAATGGTACAGGGATTACGATGGGTTGCTGAGGGATCTCAGCCAGTAAGTACTATGTAATACGGTTTGAAGTATATAATCCCGAAATTCAACCCCTGAAGATGATCCTCTGGTGCCATTGTCATCGAGTTTCAATTGTCTTGGAAATAGCAGATCAATTCCTCCTCCTTCTGACTATTCCTGTCGCCGTACGTAAAGATGACTGGCCCAATACCGGCAACTAGCGAATCTGATACACTGGTATACGTGGCCCAAGAATGGCCGTCGTACGCAGTCCAACACAAGTTGCCTTCGGGTCCTCTCGCTACGCAGAACAAGCGATCCTTGAATACGCAAAGCGATGGCGGGGTGCTGGAAAAGACATGGCCTCCACCGAGTGCAACATGGCTCGTCCACGAGTCACCATTGAAGTATGTCCACCATAGCTTCGCGTCAACGCCCTTTGAAACACAATGAAGCGTATCCTTGTAAACGGCCAACGTAGGGGTGGCGGCGGTCGACGCGTCATTGCCCTTAACTTTCTGATGGGGAGTCCACGATTGACCGTTGAAACTCGTATACCACAGTAACTGTTCCCTCCCTCGGCTGACACAATAGAGCTGGCCTCTGAATACGGCTAGCGCGGGACCCGACGCGCAAAGCTTGTGTTCCATAAGAGTGTCCGTAGACCAATTCACCCCATCAAACTGGATGTGCCATAACCGAGCATCGTCTAGATTCCCTCGGCGTACAATGTGCAAGGAGCCGTTATATTCACAGGCAGCAACTTCGTCACTGCTAAAGCATTTGGGGACGGGATAGCGTGATGACCTCCAGCCCAGATCGGGGTTGTATAGCATGTAATATATTTGGCCCTCGGAGTTTCGATGGAATAGGTAAAGGCGATCTTTGTATGCACTGATGGCAGGTCTCGTATTTTTGAGGTAGTCATCGGCAATTCTTGCTACAGGAGACCATGTCCCATGAGCAAACGCAATCCAAGCCATCATGTTGGATTCAGCGTTCGCTTCGCGAACTTGGGAAAGCATGAGCGGCATTGGCCAAGGGGAGGCGATTACCGCGCCCGCGGGGCCTGACAAGGCTTTGTATGTGGATTGCTTTGAGACCACAACGAGGGACGATAAGACAGAAAGTGGATGAGGAAGAAATTGCGCGAGAACGGATACAATCTCCTCAGTTCGATCGTGGAGTGTTCCCACTGCAAGAGTGCTCAACGTGAGTTTGAACCCCCACCAGTAGGGGATCGCCTCCACATTGCGATCGTGACTAGCGACACTGCCAACGACTTGAATGTCGGCAGTGGCGCTGTTGCCTTCAATGCCAGATTCGAGTCCAGACATGGCAGCAGATGCGACGGTTGATGTGGGGATGGGGGTGGAAATGAAAAGGAGGATGAAAAGCGGAGAGGTCGATTGAGTAGATTAAAGGTTACTGGGGATGGGTGCGGGCTCTGAAGTTGAGGACTGGCATTTCGTGGCGACCTTTGAATGGTGTCGACGTCAACAGGCGCGCTCACAGACTTGCTTCTAGCTGGCCACAGATTCTGGGCTACGGGGCTGGGGTAGCACCGGTACCACTTCAATCATACTTGACATACGCGAAGGAATGCATGTTCGGAACCCATCATCGGGGTAGATAAAGTCCCTGTAGCCATATGGGTACGAGGTTGACAACACCAGCATTTCTGAGGGTTATTTCTAGCGCACAGACGCCCCCCCGGGTCAAATTGGCGGAGAAGAGTCCGGGATCGGAGGACGAGGATAGGCCTCAAGTTAGACGATAGGGAGGGGGGGAAATTTCCGATTCGGGGTTGTTGGTATGGTTCAAATCATCAACTGCCCATCCAATGACAATCCAGGGTTGTCCTGCTTGCCATCATGAAAAGTCACGAGTGTGAGTGTACTTTATGAATGTCAGAATATCAGAATTTGAATAATAGAAGGGGGGCCGGAAAGAGGGGGACACGAAGGAGTTTATAGACAGGATGAGACAGAGGGAAGCACTTCGCCATCAGTGCGATCGCCTTGTGCTTGACGGGGCGATGGGAGTAAGCGAGGATAACTTCTTTTAGGCCGCTGAACTGGGGCGACGACATAACTGTGTCGAGCCGCCGTAGAATGACAGTCGTGGAGTCCAAAACACTCGATGCCGTGAAGATTCTGATTATGAGCGACTCAACGCGTTGGGGATGAGACAGGGAGGATAAGAAGTCGAATGACTCGGGATTATGGAATGGGAAGGAAAGTTTTCGAAGGTTGGGGAATGGAGATAGTGAGAGATACCACTTATTTCCCCGGTCGACACCTATCGGGTGCATGAAGGAATGAAAATCGGTAGGAAATACAAACGAATGAAATGGATCAGGCTCACAGTCCTTTAGAAAGAGTTCAAATGTTTCAATAGTCGCTGGCTCCAATACTGTTACAAGCCCTTAGGATCCTCATCCTCAGCCCAAGCTATAGGGAGGTGTATAACCTTCACGCCTCCGAGACATGCAAAGTAAGAAGTCAAGGCTGGAAATGGGCGTCCGTAGACAATGGAGAGCGAGTCCAAAGAAACACGAAATGGGTACTGGTTTTTTTCCCGTGCGGTTTTTCAGGGTAAAGGGACGTATGACAACATACTTCAAAGTAAGGGAGGATTGTCGCCCAACAGCCCTACAAACTCGGATAGATCCCGGAAAGTTATCCCATAAAGTGTGAGGTGGTTCACTGAAGAGTTAATGAGATAGTTCAAGGACCGTATCGAAGGCGGTCCTATGATGTACTCGAACCATAGAAATGTGGATTTGAGCCGCAAAGTCATTAGCCTCTTGAATAAAGGCAGTGTTTCGGCGATTTGGTCATGCCAAAGTTGTCGCAAGGGGTTGTTAACGAATTCATCCAGTGCGAGCTCGAGAGATTGAAGGTAGCTGAATATATGGGGCTCTTCATCCCGAGATTTTACGAGCCGAGCTATTGACAGATGGCCATCGGGATACTGCTCCACGTATCGAGCAAGTGGGATTGAAAAAAATTTGTGAGAAGATGAGCTTGAGCAGGGTAGCGCCATGCACTTGATACAAGCGCGCAGCTTTTCAGATCGTCCTTGCCTTGAACGTGGCTGACGATGGCCGCGATGAGCTCTGGGGGAAGGAGTCCGTTCATTGAAGGAATACGGCTGTTGTTCAGTGAGTTAGCATTCGGTTAGCATTTCGCACGATCAGTACTTGGCTCTCACGGTCAAATGAAAATGTCACAACGGAAAGTCCATCAGAAAAACGCCACGATGGCTTCCTTCCTTCCATGAGAGTGTACTCCCGGTTTCCTTTATCGTCGCGAATGCTGATATGTCGGCGATGAGGCCGTCAGAAGACTTTTCATCCTTGGACTAACCCCCATCTGAACACGGGCGTCTCCGTCGCGCTTGGCAACGCCGTTTCATTCTTCGGGCGCGCACACATCGTAGGGGGGTTGATTCTCGTTGCTGCGCTTCCCCCCCAGCTCGAACGGGCCCAAAATGCAGGCTCGAGCCGCTCCCCAACCTGGCTGGTGGGATCCTCGAGCTTTCAAAGCCGTCGTGGATTTAGGCTTCTTCCTTCAAGCGTTTGCGTTGGTCACAAGAGTTCAGGCAGCTCGCAATGTGTCGGTTTCAAATGTGGCAGATCAGGTGGTGTACACACCGTTTCTTTGTAACGGAACGCAGCCAGGGGGCTGTGAAGTTGGGGGCTGGTGAGTCTCAGGAAAGGTTCTTCCATCGCATGCTAGTCTGATCAGAGAGCTTTTGCAGGCAGGTTGCCAATGTTGCTGGCGTACGTGTGGTTTCGACGACTGGACCAAGTGTCGAGGTGGGCAATGTGATACCACAGATGTTCATTCGGTTCAGAGGTAAGGACTGCTCCTTGTCAATTATTCTCCTCCTCTTCTGAACCTAGTAAAGGATCTGCGCTCTTCTTGACGACCTCACCAGAGTCCCGAGCACTCGGCAACTTCACCATCTCTGCAGGGGATACAACCATCTCTACTCAGATCAATACCACGGTGCAGACAATTGGCGCGATAAATTTGGTCGAGTCAGAAACTACGCACCTCTCGATCACATATGTGACCGGTGGACGCTTGGACATTGGCATCATAAACATTACAGTCTCAGACGATGGGTGCGTTTCTTACCCATCTGTGACCATATCCTCAGGGCTTACATCCACGACTAGTGCCTCCCTTTCTTCACTTCTACCTACTGCCACTCTTCCCCTCCCCACGCCTCCACCAAGTTTCACTGTTGCAGTCGTCGCAACTACTTCTACCAGCCCTGAGCCATCTCAACAGAACAACAACAATACCTTCGTTGCTCAGGCGGTCGGCCTGACCGTTGGTTTGGGTCTAGGCCTCACGTCCATTGCAGTACTCGCTTTTCTGTTCTATCGGCTTCGCTCGCGGCGTCGGCGTACCGCACGCTTCGCAACTCCTGTCACAACAACAAGACACGAAAGCCCAGAGTCTCATCCCGAGCTGGTCGGGAAGGCTTACTGAGACAATGTCCGCTGTAGTTGTATCGTGCCTATTGTACAATTGGTTTAATGGCCGATTTTTTCGCACATCGTTTCCCCCTTGTTGTGCAATGGTTCTTTCGTCGGTGTGCCGACCAAGTTATCGTCTTTGCCACTGGCTAGTCATTTTTGCGCGCTTCCATTCTCCGCCGTACCCTGGAATCTCCCATCAGGGCGACAATTGACTTTCCCATAGTGCTACCTGCTCCCCCATTTCTATGAGCTTTCCTACACATCTGGGGCAAGTATGTCGTCTGCGTGACGTCGAACGGGTTGCTGTCACATCCCAAGCAACGTTTTTCTTAGTTTCAACTTGAATCGTAGGTGGGCGTCATCGTTTACTACTCTATAGAATCAGAGGCGTTGTCTCCAGAGGTGGAGGCGATGGCCCATACTTTCTCAGGTCTTTCTTGCCCCAGGCACCTTTCAGGAGAACTTCAAAGGGGGTACAGGAGTACTTACCACCCGCCACCCCTTTCTCAAGAGAAACTTGGACGTAAGTGACCCTTCCTCTCAACCACCATTGACCTCAGCACAGGTACGCGTTGCCGCAAAACGCGCTCATAAGCCTCGCTAACCTACATATCCTCAGACCTACAGCTACTAGCCACCACCATTGTCACTCGCAGTCTCTATCAACTTGCCAACCATGCGCTACACCGCCCTTGTCTTCTTCGTCCTCGCCATTCTGCTCAACATCACAAAAAATCAGAGTCACGTAACCGCCTTCGGTGATATGCTCGCATCTGAGCCTCTACACCGCGACGATCCCCAGACGAGCCAGAACCAAAGCCAGAACCAGAATTTCAGCGAGGCGTCATCCTCATCGTCTTCACAACCTATCTGCCCTGGCGTTCCAGTCCCAGTCCCCTCCACAATTTCCTCTACAGCTTCAACCATCACCGTCCGACTCTCTCGCTTCCTCTCAAGCGTCCTCATAATCATCGCGGGAATCCTCCACAACCACGTACCCTGCGACCCGACGACTGACAACAAGAACACCCCCCTCTTCTGTGTCTCTACTGGAGAGGGTGAAAGTGCGGTGTATACGCTCAATGTGACGACAGAGAAATTTGTCGTACAGATGAATAGGGATGGGACGCTCACAATGATCGAAGGAATGAGCAACATCACGTACAGGGAGTGATTGATGTTACTGCGCTGTTGTATTTCACATCATTGCGATCAAAACCAAAGATGAGCTGAGTAAATTAAGTCCTTGTCCGACTTCCTGTGTGTGTTGAGTAGAGAACGCCTCGTGCAGACTTCACGGGCATCGTCGCAATTTCAGTCTGAGAGAGGATACAAAATCTGATGAATTGCCTAACGAACTATAACGAATCTTCCACGCAAAATCCCCCCAAAATTTGGCCCGTAGATTACAAAGGCGGTTAAGCGAGATTCTTCGTCTACTTGGATTTTCCTAGTCGTCTCGGATCCAACGAGTCTCTGGAGGACCATATGGCGGGGAATCAGAGGTGTGGATGTTGTTCTTGTCTTGGATGACTGGTGCCCCCGCCGTTGAACCGGCCGATGCCGCCATGACTGCACCAAAGAGAACTATGAGGTTCGTCAAACGCATGGATGAGTCGGTCGTTTGGTGTGTAGTTTTGGTGCTGAAACGTTAAAACTTTGACGCGGGTCGCGTTGATAGGTGTGAAGCGTGACGCGTGAACTTTGAAGTCGATAGCGTGGCTTGTTCGAAAAAGAGAGGAGGATGGCTGTGACTCTGAGCGACAAATTGAAAGCGGGGGCTGAATTAATGGGACTGAAGTCGAGAGGAGGGTCACTAGCACTCTTTATATACTTTTCAAAAATACTATAAAAGGCAAAGTTTGGTGCTCGCTGTTGACGTTCATGAGAGCATTACAGTCGTCATCGTCGTTCGGGCCTTCAGGGGACTATAGGGGTCCCTTTCGCAAACGCGTCCCCGTGGTCAAGCATGAGGAATACCAGAACGGTGATTGAGTGCAGTATGGGAGAGGTACAGCGCTGGATATAGTGAAATAACAATGATTTCCAAAGCCTCCGTTCCTTTCCACCGCCATCGCCATTGCCTTCACTGAGAGCCATCAACAATTTGAATCGGGTTGCTTAGCGGCTTGGTGTGGGCATTTGAGTCCGCGTCGACGCGTTCCGGAGAGAATCGATCGTTGCTAACGTCGTTTGAGACGTACCCTCCTGGCGCCTTAGTATTCACCACCCCGACAGCTCTGGCCATCGCACCACAGAGAAGAACGATAAAAGCGAGCGAGTTGAGTTTCACTGAGATCATAGGTATAATTTTTGCTTAGGCGTGTAGCGGCGACTTTCGTGTCAGTTGGGTGCGGTGTACGTTGAACAGCTGGTGCGGTATGATGTTGAGCTGAGAAGGCAGAGAGGCGGGAATTCGAATGCCTTTATACTCTAGGTGGCGTGACGTCATCGACAGGGGCTTCAATTTACTTCCTCGAAGGAACTTGAAATGGCGACACAATAATTCTGAGATCTTAAACCGAACCGACGTAGATATAGTATAGCCAGTTTGGCGCTCGATTTCTCGCTTCCAACTCACATCCACCGTACTATACCATAGGATTGATAGTATTTCAATATTCAGTCTACGTCAACTAACTATGTCTCAATAAGACAGGTTCCTCACAAACACAAGCCTTCTCGCATACACAGCACCAGAACTACCTACGAAGTCGTCAACTAGCTCGGAGTAATTCTCACCAAGCTAGTCAAACTCTACTAGTGCGTGTCACCTTTGCTTCGGTCATCCTTTCCGACTAATTTTGATTCCGTGTGTCAGAGCTAATGGACGGCGTCCAATTATAAGAAGTAAAGCTCTCGACCCTATGCTAAAGCATCAGAAGATCCCCTCACAATGACCATGCTCATTCGGTTCCTCTGTGCAGTATCAGTGCTCATTGCTGTGGCGACTGCAGCTCCCTCGCAGGGCCATCCTACGCCGAAGTCTTCTGCTGGACATTCGAGTCCGGCTGCAGCTGATCTAAAGCAGGTGGACAAGCATGAAGTCGAGTCCTATCGACCTTACACGTACTACGCCAAGGCTGCTTACTGCGGCGTCGCAACTAAGAAAAGCTGGGACTGTGGAGGTACAACGAAGTCTTTGTATTTGACCCACATGAGCACCTCACTGATACCGAGAATAACCCAGATAGCTGCAAGCAGAGGTCTAACTTCAAACTCATCAATTCCGGAGGTGATGGAAACAATACCCAATTCTGTAAGCTATGCAGCTTCCTCCACCACGGACCGGCATTTTGCTGACTCCCAATGGCCTACGTGGAAGGGTTCGTTGGGTATGATCCAGACTTGAAGACAGTTGTTGTTTCGCATCAAGGAACTGATCCCGACCAAAAGTATGTCCCTATTGATTACACACCCTAGTATGTGAGTCGAGCTTATTCACTCGGCGCAGAGGTTCAGTTACGACAGATCTTGACACTAGGCTGGTCGGCATAGATAAGACTCTCTTTCCACACGCGAGCTCCAAAGTAATGGTCCATCATGGATTCTCGGTCGCACACGCCAGGTTAGCGCTCCGCTTTTGACGAGGACTTCTGATTCTTTCTTACACTCCGTAGAGCGGCTAGCGATGTGCTAGCTGCGGTGAAGAAGACTCAAACGGCATACAAGGACGCGAAGAAGATTACACTCGTCGGCCACTCTCTAGGTACGTCTTCGTCTCTTCGTCCGTGATGACTTGAGTACAAACGCACAGGGATTTCAGGGGCCGCCCTATCCCTCCTCGACGCCCTATATCTCTCAACAGCCATACCACACGTTGCCGTCTCCTTTGTTGGATATGGGATGCCTCGCGTACGTCTCTACTCGCCCTCGCTAGCAGTTCTGACTTACCTCTGCTCCTCTCCGCTAGGCCGGGAACAAAGATTTCGCCAACTTCGTGGATTCCACCCTGAAAACAAATATCGTCCGCATCAACAACAAGTGGGCTCACCCTCTTCCACCTTCTTAACTTCAATTCTCAGTGTGTGTGCAGAAATGACCCAGTGCCCACACTACCTGGTTCGTGTGCCCTTAGCATGGGTTTAGTCTGCGAAGCCAGCTCATAGGAAACTATCCAGCCATAGCTCAGGGTTACTCCCACGCATCTGGGGAAATTGTAAGGACTCTCTCCATGCATCTGTACACTAACGGCTTATTTCCTCTTTTCAGCATATCGGAGATGACGGGAAATGGACTCGGTGCCCAGGTCAACTATTGCATCAGCATTTCTCGCTGTCCAACCTGAGCTCATTTATTGACGTCAAACAGGCCATGATAACGAATCCCCTCAATGTTCCACTGGAGTTGTGACGGTGTCCGACATTATATCCGCTGCTTTGGGTAACACAGGTGCTCACAGTGGACCATACGATGGTCAGTTCCTGTTCTTATAATAACAGTCATCTACATATTCATGAATCTGATATAGGAATCAACTTTGCAACATGCTGATTCGATGCGTTTATGGGATGGAAGTTGATAGATCCCTCTGAAGTTCATCGCCAATGCGGGGATACCGATCTTCTAGGGCAAATGTACTCTACTGGAGTTTGGAAGGATACGCAGGTCCCTTGCTCTACTCTATGGATAGGGATGATACAAGATGCACCCCGTAGCAATCTTCTCCTCATTTCAAATGCGACGCGCCCGAGCTTGTGCAACGACTTCAGGTATATCTTCAGACCTGGGTAAGAAGCGACACTTGAATGGCTTTGGTGGTCTATACAGGGGCAAATACGTCAGGGTTACCCTAAGGGGTAGTGAAACTGGAAGGGAACTCACGCCGCGATACCTCTTGGTTCACTAGCGTTAGCATCAACATCGAGCGTGACACCAGTCTCCCCAACAGCTGGAAGAATGTCAAACGCCCAGAGGAGAGATGCAATCTGGATGAACAAAGTGCTGTTGGCTAGGTGACGTCCTGTACACGCGCTATAGGGTCGAATACAAAGAGTAAGTAGCATGAGAGTGATGAATATTTGAGAAGGGATAAAAATCAACACGAACTGAGTACCGAATCCAAACGAAACGTGTCCCTCATGTTTGGTATCCACCCTAGCTCCCGGGACGTCATCGAGAAGCTGTCCTTCTTCGTCGAGGAAGCGTCCGGGCTTGAATTCATGGGCGTCATCCCCATACACTTCGGGATCGTGGTTAAGTCCCCTTTAGAGTGATTTTTCGTTAGAATCACTTGAACACTCGGGTATGCCTTGGCCCGTTAAGTGTAAAGGACCTACCATATATTTGGTACACATATGCTTCCTTCGGGTAAGTCGTAGCCTTCATAAGAATCGTCTTGTTCAAGACGATGCGGGAGTCCTACAGGGCCTATAGGTCTCCAACGCAAAATCTCTTTGACGATCGCACGTGTGTACAGCAGCTGGGGAAGATCGTTGAATGAGGGAAGACGGTCCCTTCCGACAACGCGGTCCAACTCGATTTGCGCTTCCCTCTGGGCGGAAGGGTTAAGGACCATGGCGACGATGAACCATGCCATTTGGCCTGCTGTCTATTTTCAATCGTCAACGTGGAAACTCCGGCATTGACGATAGAAAGCCACTCACAGTCTCCACACCGCCGGTACTGTGTGGTTCAATCAGCGTTGCTGTGTTCACAGGGAAACTTCGGCCATTCGAAGGATAGAGTGCTTACTAGATTGTACCCGCTGTCCAGATAGCTTCTTCTTCATTTATTTTGCTCTCGGAGAGATCACGAAGAAGCTGACTCGCGATACATGGCATTTGAGTACCTAGCTTCTACGAAGGGGATAATTGTGAGCAAGCAAATTGAAGCAGACAGGCTTTAGCATCCTGACCTCACGATCAGCTACACCTTGCATTAAATTTTTCAGATCATTGGACTTCTGTATGTACCAATTTTCTGCTTCAACTCTCCAAGGACACCTAATGACACGGTTGAATCCAGCTGAGGCCTGACGTTTGCTGTTAGACGAGCTTACATCCAACGGGGCAAATACATCATCCAGGGAAAGAACTCGACAAAGTATGAACCGGGAAGCGCGGCGATGTTTACGCCTTCTCCGATACTGTCAACGAGAAGGATCAATGGATCGTTTGGATCAAGTACCGGGGGTCCGCCATAAATGATTGATATCATCGCCGAACCCGTGGCACGTTTCAGGTGTTCGACGAAGTTATTCGGCGAGGTTAGTATGGAGGAGATAGGAATTGAGGACTCGAGTTCTTGAATGGGGAAGTAATCACGGTAGACTCGAACACCCACTACCCTAGCTTCCCTGTGAGATGACAGTATGAAGGATTTGTTTGGCCACTCACTCATTGGCAGCTTGACGCATGCGTTTATACAACTTTGAATGGCAGGACCTGGCGAAGGGGAAAAGGTAGCCACTGGTCATCAGTTCCGCTACGATATTTCTCTGGCGACCAGAATAGATGGCTGCGCGTCGGTCAAGAAGATCCTTGGTGACTTTGTGTGTCCCGAGAATGACTAGGGGCTGACCGAAAGCGGTCAGGTAAACGAGAGGACCTAACAAGCAAATTTGGGACAACAGAGCACGTTGTGGAGACAACATCCTGACCATGAATCTTCCTCCAGTCAACCATAGGAACCCATAGACGCGATGTCAGTTGGTGAGCATTGCCGATGATAGGGAAACGAGGGGGTCCTGGAGGGAAATTGCGCTTTTTGAGGGGTACACAGGAAAGGACCAGCAAAAACACGACGGCAAGTCCGAGGCCTGTTGCTGGTAGGTAAGCGGGTTGCATGGTTTACAGTAGGAATATAGGAACAGACCAGGATTTATACACCAGGGCTTCAGTCTCAACTTCGGTCAAGGCTACCCGAAAGGGCCTTATGAAAAGAAAAGGAACATCGCAATCCGTTCTTCTCAGTCACAGACAAAGTTTGTGTGTGAAAACTGGCATGCACTCCCCATCCAAATTTGTGGTGCTCACTGTTTGATTCCTGCATCCAGGAATTCGACCTCACCCATGTCGCAGCCAAGTCATTTGGGCAACATTAGACGCGAGCGGGTTGATGTTCAACTACACATCTGGGCCATACGAGCCAGTAAGTACGCATCTTCATCGAAGCTTGGCTGCAAGCACATACTTACTGGCCTCAATGAAAGCTAGAGCTAGATCTAACCCGGTTTCGATTCTTATAGACGCTCTTATGTAAAAAGATGCACGCTGCGTTCCATTTCGATGGAGTCGCAGGTCGCAGGGAGTGGGCTGAGTCGCAGACCAAACATTGGCCTTGCAAGGTGGAAGTATCACGTCTTTCGCGTCCTTGTCCAAAAGGAGGAGACCGCGTGTCTTGTCGCCGCCCATGTTTTGATGACGCCCCTGACACAGAAATCGCCCACACTCCCACTCACCCTTATTTGACTGAGTTTCCTGTTTCTTTCTCTCTGATGTCGTAGGCCAGCCCGGCAGCGCTCTATAGCAACCATTTCCTGATCTTCGTACTTATATATTTCTTGGTTTCAGGCAAGTCGCAATCTCAGCTCTGCCCCCCCAACACATACTGAAATCTTCCATGACAGATCCTGACAATCTCCTGGCATCCATGTCAGCGTTTCGTGAGCGACCGCCTCCGCCTTCAGGTCCTCGATTACGGGGCCGGAACTCTACCAATCCCCTCCTCGAGACTCCGTCGTCACCACAATTTGCCCTGCGAGAGACACCGACCTCTTCGCTTTACAGTCCAACATCTTCCAGCTCACCCACGCCTTCCATCAAAGATTTCACGACTCTCGGGGTGATTTCAGAGCACCCCGAACAACCTCCCCCCTTATCACCAACATTCAGCGAACCCTCACCACCGTCCCCCGAAGCTGCTCCCGTCGTAAAACCCATATCTAAGCCAACAACACTCACGCCCCCACCGACGATCAATTATGATTCAGTTCCTGTGCAATGGAAGGCTTTGCCCATGGAGGCCGCAGTTTGTGAGTTGACTCTTCTAGATCATCACCGTCAAGCCTCACAGTCTCTCCAATCGCAGGGACTTTCACATCTCAAGAGCTCCAACAGATAGTCTCGCGGGCCATCCGATCATCAGCACAGGAATCATTCATCCGCCTGCTGTCCGTCGACGTACTCGATCGACAACTGCCTGAAGAGTTGGAACGGTTGAGCGATGCTAAACTGCGAGCCCAGTCGCGATACCGGTTTTGCGTGCACCGTCGGACAATGCTTCTCCAGGGCATCAATGCTTGCTCAACTGTAGCACCGGACAAGAGCGGTAGCAACATTTCCCATCTAGGGCAGCTTGCAGTCCAATTGTCAGAAAATTCGGCAGAATGCGATCGCCTCCTCGAAGAACTTTTGCGCATTGTTGATCAGCAAACGCAGGTTGCCAAGTTGCAGGACAACCATTGGGCTAGTGCGCTGGCGGTTGCGTTACGGAAGGTAAGTCCCCGTTGTCTCAGGGACACTTTGTATTCTTATGAAGATCTAATTTCCCATATCTCCGCTCAGCTGAATGGTAGCTATGGAAAGCGAACTGCTGAGCTCAAAGCTGCAAGGCAAAAGATTGCAGAGCTAGAGGCCCAGTTGGAGGACGCTTGGAAGGAAGCTGAGAAAATGGCGAAGGAGATGGATGATAAGGACAGTTTAGTTGGATCTGATGAGGAAGAAGCGGATGTGGTGATGGCGGAACACTTGAGGATATTGAAGTCGCCGCCTGCGGTGCTACACGATCTACCAAGTATTTCGGAACCCAACAGTCCTCCCCTCCCTCTTCCATCGACAAGCCAGCCATACATGGACAGTCCTCAACCTGAGCCCCGTCCATCTTCCTCCCTTGAACACTCTCTATCTGCCCCACCTCCTGCGTACACCCCAACCCCTTCCACTTCCACTTCCACCGTCTCAGACCTCCCCGTCCTCGCCCCACCCTTCACAGCTCCCGCTGATCTAAACTCGACTGACGACAATGATAATGACACTGCCACAATCCACAGTCTCCGTAGCGTTCGAAGTGCTCGAAGCATGCGGAGTGTCCGGAGCACGCGCAGTACTCGAGACAGTACCCGAGTAAGTCAGGTCTTTGCTGCCCGACGACGTAGCATCCGTGCCTCTCTCAGCAGTCTTCGCCTCCCAAAACTTCGAGGAAAATCCCAGGGCAGAGGCCACCCAGAACCTCAACCACCCGTTCCTGATCTGCCACCTCACATCCGTCCTTCCATATCCTCATCCACCAAATCACCATTCGCTCACCTACCTGAGCCTCTGACACTGCGGAAGGACATGTGGCCGCGGATAAGGGAGGCTCCGATTCGAGGCTCCGTTGATGATATCAACCTTGTTCCACGTAGTCCGAAACACCAACCTCCCAAACCTGCGGCGATGGATGATATCGAAATACTCCCGGGAAGAGCGAAACCTGATGCTGCCCTCGTCGCCCTTGTCGCGCAATACCCTCCTCCCCCTCCCCTCGCCCCTTCCGACGACCACACGGATAATGATCGTGAATCACACGATTCTCCCGGTTCACGGTCGAGCAGCCTATTGGGTGTTCGGACGTTTCAGGATAAGTTACAGGCCCTTTCAGCACGCAGTTCAATGTTGAGGATACCACCTGATCGACTCTTGTTGAGGCGTGGATCAAAGGAACAGATGAATTCCTCGCCGACGACGTCGATGAAAAAACGATATTCCTTGTCTTTCCCCTTGTTCCCCGGTTCCGCGTCAAAAGCGGCGTTGCGCAGAGCGTCGGTTTCACCTGCAGGCAGTCCATCATCATGACATTCCCTTTGTACTTATCTCCTTGTCATCCTTTGTGTTGCTGCTTTATGAATTCCTTCTTCTCCAATTCACTCTGCTTTCATCCACATCTTTTGGCGCAAAATGATCTACCTGCTACGATGATCTTGTATGTTAAGTTTTCCTCGGTTGTGATATCTATTTTATCGCCCATCTAATGTACCCTGTCGTTACCTAGAGTACTCTCTGCAACAAGTTGCTGAGCCCGCACCAATGTGCGCGTCTACTTTGAAGCGACCCTCGATCGCGTCTCGCCAGCATGACAAATCCAGAATATGCCTCGTCCCTGCAATGCCTCTCAGTTGAACACTGCGCTCACGAATCTAGAGGCTTTTGTCTTTGCTATAAAATGACCTCATTACCGACGGGAAACCCCTTCTTGACAAACACACATCACACTTACCTTTAACAAACACAACTTTACAACTAACCTCGGACACATAGTATTCCTACACAACCACGGGAAACATGTGCCATCTTCTTTGCTTCCTCACCGGTGCTGGCCTGGCCACGTATTTATCCCGGAGAAGGTATCGACGCGAAGTCGAAGCTGAACTGGATAATTACGATCGTCAGGTTAGAGGTGTTTCCGAACATACACCTCTGACCATGCCTGTGCCGGATCCGAATCCCATTTCTGATAATCCAAGTAACACTACTCCTCGAAGTCCACAAGAAACTTGGGAAGTCGAACAAATGGCAGCTCGAAGGCGGGATGTTGGTAACTCGGTAAGTCAAGAATCACTGCTTCGTTCGTCCATGATGCATGATGCATGATGGCTGACACTTCCTGATGTATTTTCGATGTAGATAGGAACTGCTGTAGAGTCTGTCCTCGAGTTCTTTGAGAATTTGGGCGACTCTGTTTCACCGGTCAGTATTTTGGGCTGTACTCATGCATCTGCGTACTTACCTGACTCTCCCTGTAGAAGAAACAGCCTCAGAAGAAAGAGAAAGCGCAATCACCAGAGGAGGCTCTCGCCCAAGCACCACCTCTCGTCGACCAGAAATTTGCTGAGCCTCCTCCTCGGGTGTAAATGTTCTGATATGACTGGGTCCTTCTGTAAACGCTATGCCTATCTGTACCATACCTCGCTATGCACTTTAAAAATTGAAAGAACCAAAAACGACTTCCAGCGACGCCAGCAGGATTTGAACCTGCGCCCTCAAAGAGGAACAGATTTCTAATCTGTCGCCGTAACCACTTGGCTATAGCGCCTCAGGAGTGGGCGGTGCTTTAAGTTCCCATAGCTGTCTAACGTGTTCCATTTCTCGAAGGACGCCCAGCGCTCTTGAATGATTCTCTTTTCTTGTTCTGCAACTCCCACCTGTAGCTGGACTACCTAATTCACTCATTCCTCGCACACGCCTTCCATCGATAATTATACATCCCCACCACTGCTGCGCACGCGGAACTCCATTGGCTTCGACAGCCTCACCTAATACCTGGCCCGAATAGAAGCATACCCCGACCAAAGACAGACACTGGCTTTCGCAGTAAAGCTAGATTCGCCATACATAGAAGTCAGCCGTATAAGTCAAAACAACGGCCTCGAGGAGGTTAAGTACCCCGCTATCGTCCCATCCTGTCTACGCGTCTCCAAAAGATACCCAATTGTCCACGCCACGGGCAACACGCTCTAAGTTGCGGTCACGCCACCCCACTATCGTCTCTTGAAGCAACGCACAACTTTCTATGCCTCGTCTTCGCGTTCTCGCTGGGACTTCGTTGTCGTCTCTAACCCCCATCACCTCTATTGTTAATACCAACGGCAAACATGTCTTGAAATCGGATGCATTCGAAGGCGAGATGGTGGTCAACATCAAAGGACTCGTAGACGAAGACGGCGTTGTACGAGAGGGCGAGTACTTCGCTAGAGAGGATCGTCAAGGAATTACTTGGAGTATTCAAGTCCAAGGTCAGTTGTGTCGTCTTCCTGACCGCGTTTGGCCTTCCTAATCTCGTTCCTTGAAGGTCGCTTCCTGACCCCACACACGACGGACGATATCCTCTTTGGAAACACCTTTGATAAACCGCTCAAACTTCCATGGGGATCTGGTGCTGCGCTCAAGTTCATGAGGTAAGCGCTCACGAAGCGCCCGTCGCTTGATTCTAAGAACGGTTGCAGATACATCGACCCCGTCCTCGAACACGATCTTGCTTCTTCGAATAAACCTTGGGCACTGTCTCCGCTCATTGCTACCATGCCCTATTTCTCGCATCACCGAGCTAGCTCGACAGTTGACGTCCCAGCGTTCCCACCAGCGCAGTCTCTAGGTGATGATCTGTCACAATTGCACTTGGCTATTTGTGATTCCCGATCCTCTCGCTCTCCTTCGCCCTCTGCATCGTCTTCTTTATCCTCAATTTCTTCATCCTCTTCGAACTCCTCCCCGTCGTCATCTACAAATTCGTCGTCACTATCCCTTTCGTCCACCGCGTCCACAAAATCCAAGTCGAAGTCAATCATCTCATCTTTGTCGAGCCGATCAAAGAACAAGAAACTCTCTCCTCCGCCCTCATCGGTATCAGACACTAGTCCTCTTTCGGCACTGAAGACCCCGTCCGAACGCAGGACTTATTTCAGTGATGCCGAACATCGCAAGTCTGTAGAGTTGGGTCCCGATGTGCGTCTTGTTCAACTTTCGTAGCCATAATCGTAGTCTAACTGAAATTCACCGTACAGGACGTGATCACAACCGATTTCTGCTATGGGTTCCTCCAATTCAGTCCTTCGTTAGCACTTGCATTGCCTGGAGGATTGTCGTTCGATTTGATGCGTTACTGGGATGGGCAGCCTGTTCGATTTGTTTGCTGTGAACGGAAGGTGAAGTGTGAAGCTGACGACCAAGATGATGGTACTCCGTGGGGTAGGGTTTTCTGGTGTGTAGTGATTGAGCTCGCAGAATAGACATGCGCGTGCATCATACTCTATTGACAGAGTGGCATGAATCTTGAAACACTTTGAAGTGGACAGAAAACATAATATTGCAATTATGAATTGCGCGCGGAGAGAAAGCGAAGTTGAAGGATGTCCACAAAAAGTCTAGTGCATCAAGCGAGAATCGAACTCGCGGCGGGTCGAACTCATGACGACTTGGCAACGACCCAGGTTACCACTACCCCATTGATGCCTACTGCTAGGTAAGTCCCAAAGGTATATGACCATTTCATGCCCTACCTGGTCCATGCTCAAATCTATCGACGGGTGCACATACAAGAAAGCTATCAACAAATAAGAAACCCACTGCACTCTAGTCTTCAGCCATATCCGAGTTAACAGCCTGGAAACAAGGAAAGAGCATTCAGTGAGTGTTTTCCGCCGTCGGTAATTATGACATACATCGGCATGATGATGCGCTGAATTTCCATTCAACGATGAGCCATTCGTGGTTGAAACACCATTTGAGTAAGAATGGGAAGCTTGAAGGGATTCTCGTGAATCTGGCCTCGATATTCGTTGGCTTGGCTTCCTCGGGTCATACGG